>JASANB010008093.1:0-105782 GCA_030248155.1 Sabatieria punctata | reverse complement strand
CAACAGTTGGCACAGGCCCAACTGTAGTTGGGCTGATGAATATGGGTGGAAGAGTAGCAACAGTGGCCGATTTCGGCTGGCAGCAAATGTACTTGTTAGTGGAGTCAGTGTAGAGACAAGCAGCACTAATAGGACAGGCCGACGTAGAGCCAGCAATGGCGTTCGGGTCGCACAAGTAGTACTCCATCCCGCTGTAGACCGGCTCCAGGTTTGGTGGTTGCGGTGGGCAAATGTCTCAAATCAACACCAATGTAAACCGGTAAAGCTTTCGGTAATTCTTACTGGGTTTCCTGGTCTGTCCAGAGCCGCAGCAGATATAGCGGGACAGAGCGCGGGCGTACTGACAGAAGTTGTTGGGTCCACAGCTGTTGGTCACATCGTTTACATTGGCATTGGGACTGCAGTATCTGTACGTCGTTCCAGCGCCTGCCATTGGGGACAGTTGAGGAGGGCAATCTAGAATGAAACTCAGTCTCTTCCATATAACTTAGACACAGCACAGCAAAATGTGTTTGAAATCAGTAAATGTGGCATCAGTAAATTACTGTCATTCTCCAAAAGATGCGTAGACAGTTCTAGACCTGGTACGTACTGTACGTGCATGCTTGAAGATGGAAGGCTATCTTAGCTTCTGGTTTGTTTCATTGACCAGAAGACAGATACCTGAATAGGGAAGGCTACTCTACAAAATGCTGCTGACAAAGTGCTTGTTGAAATTAGCTCTAGATATGGAAATCATCTGGTTACTACTACGCTGTATGTTAAACTAGCTAGACCATGTAGCCTCAAATTGAAGGGCGTGCCTGTATTTCCGACTATTATTAAACAAAGAATGCATAAAAGAGTAGCAAGAATGTGCCACTCAGCGGCCAGTCACTAGAATGTCTCTAAAGTGTTTGGGTGTTCGTCTTGTGTTCGCATCGTCGATTTTTTGTGTTCGTAGTTGTTCGTATCGTAGATTTTTGTGTTTGTGTTGTGTTCGTTTGGTGTTCGGGGATAGTGCGGCGAAAACTGGCAAACACAAAAATTTCATGACGAACTCATTTGTGTGTTCGTGTGTGAACTGTGCAAAATGACACAGGTGAATTCGAAAGGGTCTATGGCAACATGATAAAGGGATAAAGGAAAAATAGCTGGCATGCAAAATATGTCCTTCCAAAATGTGCAAGTGTTCATGGCCAAGTTCGTGTGCTATCTTCAAAATGAAAAGTTTCACAAATGCAAAAGGCCTGACGCATTTCACAAATACCTTGAAATGCAATATCGGACACTTCTTTTAGTTACCGGGATAAATTGAAGATCTCAGACGAAAAACTGAATGAATGGCCGTTGTAGAAAATCACTAAAAATTATGTTAACACCATGTTTGCTTAGAAAACAGGTTGCAATAAAGCGCATGCGCAATTACAGGAAGGGTCGGAAAATTCGCGATCTCTCCGGTAATTTGGCACAATGCATCGACACTCGGCCGGCCGCTGAGTGGAAAATTGTTGCTAGTCTTTTTTATGCATTCTTGATTAAACGTTACTATAGAATGTGGCGTTGGTTTGCTCAATCGTAAATGCGCATATTACTGGAATGTAGGTTAAGAACTCATTTACGCAATCAGCTTTTGCCACAAGTTTGCGTCAGTTGGAGCGTCAGTGGAACGCAAACTAAAAGTTAGTGACGCGCGTTTTGAGCGGACAGGTTTTACGACAAGACAGACGCAACACGCAAAAGCCCGTTGCGTCTGAGATTTCGAGCAGAGTAAAGGGAAGAGTGAAGATAGTTTATCGAATGAGTTGCGCAAATAATAAATCTTGCGTTCGCTCTATTTGTGTTCGCCGCGCATTCCCTAGTCTAGTTGGTGATGAGTCAAAGACTTGGGTGTTTGGGCCGAAAGGGCAGCATAATTGAAAAAGCTACATACTACTGGAACAGAGCAAAGCGTACAGTCATATCCAGAGCTGGTTCCGGAGCAGCAGTAATAAGCGTTGTTCTGGCTGGCCGCAGAGTACCAACAATAATAGTTGCCAGGACACGAACCATCCAGATTGGGAGTGCACTGCAGCGCTTGCAACGTAACCGCGCTGACGTAGGGAAGGGACGAGCCGGGGCAAAGATCTGTAAATAGTCTTTTACCCTACGTATAGACCTGGGGCGACAAACTTTGCAGAGCCGCTGACGCGCCGCAACAGACATTTTGACCCAGCAGTTGAGCTGCCACGCAGGTGTAACCGTCCCCACAACCTCCAGCCGTAGCGCCCACACCACCAGGATTGGTACAGGTGGTTAGACGAGCCGTCTGCGCTTCCGATGACACCACCGTACCGGTGGGACACGCTCAACACACAGCACAATAGGAGTCAATCAACCAACAGGTAAAATATGCTCACCGGCTGACAAGCAGAAGTTTTCGCAAGCTTTTTTGGTGGCAAAGTTGTTGCGATTGCCGGAGCAGCCGTTGTAGACGAAAGTGTCGCAAGTGCGAGTGACTCGGTTGAACCAAAAACGACTGATGGTTGTGCTGCTGCATTTAACTCCCTCGTCCTTGTATTGACTGCAGACGTAATCTGCAAACCGCCATTACAACTGACCGCAACACCACTGAACTTTACGTACTCTTGCTTGGGCAACAATAGTTAGAAGTAGTGACCAGAGAGCCGGACGTGGTGGAAATCGGGGTGCAGTAGTGAGTATTGGGACAGTCAGTGTCGACCTTGCAGGACCGCGACACACCACTGATGTCGTGTAGAAAATCACCACCATCCGGACACGCTAAACCTTTGCGCAATCAATACGTACGTACATAGGCAGGCAGAATACAGTACCGGAGACACGACAATAATCCTTGCAGTCAGACTGAGTGGCAAAGTTGTTACTGTTTCCATCGCAACCGTCATACGAAAAGGTAAGACAGTTTTTGGTGGTCGAATCGTAGTACCATCGAGTCACAGCCGGTCCGCATTCGCGTCCGGCGTCGTATCCCAATGCGCAGGTGTATGCTAAAAATCTTGGCGTGCTGAATCACTTGCCACTTGTCAGGAAAGCATGCTGTATACCTTGGTTTGGACAACAGCCATATGTGTTTCCATCATAGTAACAGTAATAATTTGCTGGACAAGCTGTAGTGGCTCCACTGCCTCCACACACAACGTAATTGTTGTTTGTGTCAGTCAATGCTTTCCCTTGAATACACTGTGGCTCAACTAAATGCGCACTGTTATGACAGGATTTTCAGTCTTTCGCCTTTAACCTTTGGTATCCCGACAAAAGTCTTGGCAGTCAGTGTAGGTACCGAAGTTGTTGTCGTTGCCTTGACATCCAGAATACAGAAACTCTGAAAGATTATCAGGAGTAGTGACACGCGAAGAACAGACCATCACCTTCACAGTTTCCTGACGCAGCGTTGAACCACCAGCGAGTAGTGTAGCTGCCGCAGTTACCCTGGGCTTTGGCCATTTTGCACACGAACTCTAAACACCGAACAGATGCGTATGCAAATCGACGCAACCATCATACGCTTTCGTGGACAGCAGACGTTGTTCTTGCATTCGTGACTGGTCGGACAATTGGAATTGCTGCCTCCGCAGTTCAAATTGAAAATGCCACCCGAATCCTTTAGTGGAGTGCCGGCATCACAGAGAACTGAACAAAACCACATCTTAGCCACCAGGTAAACCTGTTGTCCACTTACCTTTAGAGCAGTACTGTTCACAGTGTGATTGCGACAGAAAATTGTTGAAGTTGCCCGCCTGTCCGGTGAAAGTGAAGGGCAGACAGCGTTTCTGCGAAATATCGTAGTAATATCTGGACGTGCTCCAACTCTGAGGCGACGGCAAACCAGCATCGTAATTAGCATCCGGAGGGAAGGCCAACACGTAGTTTGCAGAATCGTAGGGCAAACCACCGTACTTGGAGCAGATGTACTCTAAAATCGCATGGCACTACGTAACCGCAACCCAGTAAGATGAACAGACTTGCAGTCGGACAACATCTCTGCAGGGTTCCCACAGTAATGCAGTCAAAGCCGGCTACAGATGGCCGATTTGGCAAGTTGGTAGCAGCTCTTTGCGTACAAATCGTACTGCTCGTGCAGGCCACCACACTCTGCCGCACTGCTGGGTCAGTTGTGGTGATGTCGACAGGCGTGTACAAAGGCATCCCTCGTTCACAAGCTAAATAGCCGATCTCTACTCGCACAGCTACTTCTGTGTAGTCTTGACCGACTCACACTGCTTGCAGTAACTTTCGCAGTGCTCCTTGGTCTTGAAGTTGTTAGCATTGCCGCCTTGGCCTCGGTACTGGAAGGTTTTGCATTCGCCCGTTACAGGGTCATGGTAATAGGTAGTCAACGGACTGCCGCCAGTGGACGGAAACGTTCCTTCGTCCATTTCTTGTATACAGGCCATCGCTGTAAACATGTGCTGCACCTGCAGCCTTTACGTAGCAAGTATACGCACTGAGCGTACCTCTATTCGGACAGCAAAAGCTACTGGATTCAGCTGAGCAAGTGTTGTCTGTGCAGATGCAATCGTAAGATTCGGGACAAAACAAATCACTCCGCTGACAGCTGGCGATTTCTCCCGTGCTGCCAAGACGAAACTTGGGATAATTTCCGTTGACAGGGCAGGTGCCTAAAGTCGCAGGGTACACGCTTATTGTATACCTACTGTATATTTTACCGTAATTAACGCAAACAAAGCCATCTCTTGTTAAAAAAGGAGGCTGATTATTGCCGCACCTAAAAACTTATAAACGAATTAGTCGGGCAGAAGGCGCGCAAACAACAGACACACCTGCATTTGCCACTGGAGCAGTAAGCTCCAGGCCACACTGCGTCACACTGTCGATTTCTTGTGCAGCCAGCTTCGCCGGGGTTGATTTCTGCAAGAGTGCAAGAGTAAGCTGAAGAGACGAAGAAGCAGGTCACTTTGCCAACAATATCCGTCGATGCTGATGTAGGTGGTAAGACAAGCGCAGCGCTTATTACTGGCGCAATAGCCTCCTCGCCCGCACTCGGTGCTCTCGCTGCACAACCGACCGACCACGTTGTTCTGTAGTGCTACAGTTGCAGTGCAAGACAGAGAAAAGGCAACTGAAAAAAAACAGTTGATTGGAGGTGGAGAGAAGAAGAGTGATGTTTACTCACCGAAGCATAAGAGAAGCATTCCGAGAGGCCGACGCACAACTATTTACAATGCGGAAAGCGGCGACGGCTTACCGAAACAGTCGCAAGCGTTCCTGCTTTAAGTTAGCCGCGGATGTTTGCAAAGCTCTTGCCAAGTCACTCGGTCAGCAGGAACTATGTAGACGGCTAATCGCTCACGATCGTCCCCTTTATCCACCCCACAACCAGTTCTTTTACAGGGCACGTATACCAACATTGTTTACCGATCACTCCAAATTATCAGGCAATGCGCAAACACCAACAACCATTGTTTCGCAGGCACTGAATGGCAAGCATGCCCTCATATACGTATGTACATCAACTGTGCGCATAGACACTCCGACAGCAGTTAAACTTGGACTGCGTTGCACTCCAAAGACACCTGACCAGCTTTTTCTGTCCGAGCATCTGATCGCAGCTGGTTCGAATGAATGGGCTGCACGAAGAATTGGTCGGCTCGAAACCAATTTGGCCCGAACACTCTGAACACATTCGGCTGCGTTTGCGAAAGCTGAGCCTAAGAAGCGTACCTCGTGCGGTCTCGATGTCTAAGACCGACGAAGACGCAACTGTGGTTGTCGAAGTGATGGCAGCAGTAGTCACGTTTTCTTTCCGACCACAGCAGACGAACTGCTGTTGTTTTGAAATCCAAAGACAAGCAGAATCTGCTGGACAAGCGCTGGTCGTGCCCATCCGAGCTGATGGATTGCAGACGCGGTACTCAGAGCCCACCATAACAGGGGTCAAATTAGCCGGTGTCGGCGGGCAAATATCTGTTGAAGAAAAGCATTAACACAGATTAAGGTATAGGTGCAACCGCAACTGTGAGCTTTACAGAAACGGCAAAAATACTTGAAGCAGTGAAAAAAGCTGTTTTACGTACTGTACGTAGGTACACACGTTCAGTGGTCACACTGCGTACGCACATTCTACGTACAATGTACGGCTAGAAATTGCTACGATAACTGAACTGAGTGGTAGCGGAAATTCGCGTTGCGTGGGTAAGTTTCTGCTGCTAAAACTGGAAAAATTTAGCTACGTAAATCAGAAGTATAGATTCCGTAATGCATTCAATGTAGCAATCCACGCTGAACTTTTCACATCAAAAATCTTAGGCATTTCCGTGAACCTTGACAAAACTGGCCGAAATTTGAAACATGTGCCAAAAATTCGGGATATTTTATGTTTTAATGTTTAGTGCAACAAATACAATCGTACAAAAATCGATAATCTGAGAAATTTGGTAATTTCAAAACCTATAAGAATTTTCTTATAAAGCATATAAATAAAATTTTCTTTTTGCTGTCATTTCTGCAATTGTTCGCCAAATGATCTACAATATCTGAAAACCATGTCTATTACTGTAAGTTCTAAAATTTCATGCATCAAGATTGAGTCAGTCTTGAGAACATAAAGAACCGCTGACCGCCGGCACAGTTGGTGTAGTGGTTTAGGCCGCATAGCCACTGTGCGCGACGTCGTGCGCTCATCCTCTCGGCGCGGCAAGTTTCTTGCCGCAAAGAGTTGGTCGTCGGCGCAAAGCTCCACCCAGGCCACCGAAAGCTGGTGACAGCGAGGAGGTAAAATGGGAGCCGACTGGATCTGCCATTGCACCGAAAGAGCTCCACAAAGCATTCCGCGTTGGAGAAGATCTACGATGTCAGAAGCTGCCTGAGAAACCAACTATGCCGGGAGCCCTCTGACATATGGGATAAGGGACATGTTTATCATAGGAATGGACCCCTACCTAATCTTTTAAACGCGTTAGGGCCACAGAGCTCCGGGGTGTTTGCCTTTCTTCTTATTGTCGGCCAATGCCTTTGGTCCCCTCAGAGCCTAGGCCGGAGCGCCGTCCCCCTCTCCGCCTAGGCTGGTCCCCTCACAGCCTAGTCACCCTCACAGCCTACGACACATATATGCAATGTGTTACTCGTAATGGCAAAAAATTCAAATTTTCGATTTTCCCGCTGAAAGTGCTATTTATATTTTTGCATAAAAGCCTTTATTTTTATGCTAAATCCATTGATGATAGCACAACACTTCAGCCATAAACATGTCAAACTTGGCGGTTCCTGAAATGGACAATTTCGTAAACGTTCGAAAATCGTGCTCCCAGCTTTTTCCCACTTTTCCAGCCGATTAGTCGTGGAAATACTTCAGTCAGAGTTTAAACATTTCTTATGCAAAATTTTCAGATGAGCCAGTAAAAGATTTGACCGTGCGCCGCTCTGTAGAAGAAAACCGTACTGGTCTTGCTGGTTCATAATATCAAGAATGCATAAAAGAGTAGGAAGAATGTGTCACTCAGCAGCCGGCCGAGTGTCGATGCGCTGCACCATAATTGCCGGAGGGATCCCGAATTTCCAAACCCCTCCGGTAATTATGGTGCAGCGCATCATTTATGCATTCAAACGTACATACATTATACTGTACTTCGCTTTTGTCACAAACTTGGTCTGAGCATTTGGTACGCATGTACAGTACATACTATGTTGTACTGTCTGCGTTCTTCATGTGGAGTGTGTGATAGAGTAAAGAAAGATAACAAAACCCACTTGGTTTAAAAGACGGCCCAGCGCAACAAATGTACTTCTGAATAGAGTCGGCATACTGACAAAAAGCTTCTGCACCACAGCTACCGCTGACAGAGTCAGAATTAGGACTGCATTCTCTGTACACAGAAGACGACGACTTGTGGGTGAGCGGCATCATTTCTGGTGGGCACAGCTCTGCAACACCATTTGATTAGAGTAGTCTGTCAGACTCCCATTTCGATGTTTCGATTGTTTCTGTTCTCAGTATTCTATATCATACCTTTTAGCATACAACAGGGAGTCCAAGAGGGACTGCTCCTAAAAGCGCCAAAATCAAAAGCTCACATCACGAGAGCCCCTCTCACAAGCGCACACTCCGAACGCGCACATATAATTTGAACTACTACTACTAACTAAAGTGAAATAAAACGCCTGTGTTTAGGTTTAGGCTTATATTCAGGCTTAGGTTTAGACTTAGGTTTAGGTTCACTATGTTCAGGCTTGCGGTAGGCTTAGGTTTCAGGCTTAAAAAGTCGGAAGTTGGAAAAGTTGAAACTGGGAAAATCGTGTCTGGGAAAGTCGGTAATGGCACAAACCGCTAACATGTGCGCTTTTGGAGGGTGCGTTTGTGAGATGTGCGCTTTAGGGATGCACTCATCCGAGTGGTCTGCACCCACCCGACTTAGGCCAGACCCCGCCCGATCAGGGACCCCACCGTGAAGACGATTTTTCCGACCCCCTACGATTGTTCTGGCAAGGCAAGTAGTTTTTTCAGCAAATTTTAACCATTTTTTTTAAATTTCGGACACTAAAATTGCCAAAACCGCCTGCAAACCATCACTTTTTAAAAATACAGTCCCGCTCACAAAATGCTCAAACAAACGCAACCAGCAGACCTCACCATTTTTGAGCAAAAGGTCACCAGATGTTTGGTCCACCAAATGGCCAAATGTACTGTAATCTGACTCTGAGGCAAGTGGCCAGGGCCACCAAAAGCACCAAATCGCGTGTGCAAAGGATAGGAAGCACTGGGACAAAATTTGGTCAAAGTTTTGTGTTTGGTTGGGTATATGGTTGAGCTTTTTGTGAGCGGCACTGTAGATGAGCTCAAATTAGAGATTTTTGCGATTTTGAGCGTTTTTACTACGTAACCCCCTCCCCTAGAATTTGGGCTCAGAGCCCCTCGGCCGGCGCCAGACCCACTCCCACAACTGGCCTCCCCATCGGCGGATGACCAGTTACATGTATGAGTTTTAGCATGTCGCACAGCGATACTTGATCAAGCAAAAACATCCAAGTTGGAAGATATTCAAAGAGCCTACGGATTAGGTAAGAGCATACGTTGGCTTAACGATTTCTGACGACGACAACAGTAATAGGCGCTAGAACTGCTCTCTGCGGCGAACCAGCAAAAGCTCTCTCCAGGACACGTGTGTTGAACATTCGGCTGACACTGGATAGGCTGAAGCGTCAAAGAACTTATGAAAGGCAGGGAATCCGGCGGACACAGAACGTCTGAAATCAATTTTCAGTTAGATCGCAGACCACTCACCTCACATACACAATATTCATGGACAAATGCGGCACAGCAAGCAGGGGTCAGGTAAACCAGCAGAATGAAAAAACATAAACACATGTTCTGCCGTACGCACGCACAGTACATGAAGTTCCGTGCAAGACTTTCTCAAGCAGCTGTTAAACTCAATCAGTGTACCTACTGAATGTTGAAACCTACAGTACCATTGGAATGTACAGTGCGTAGCTTAGGGTGTATGTTGCATGCAATAATAGCGAACTGCACCTTGGTTTGACTGCGACACTCCGCAGCAGACATGTAACAGAAGAAGACTGGACAGTTTGCAGGTAAAACCGAGGGCGCAGCCTGCTTCTACACCAGAGAGCCCAGGCTTCTTGCACTGTGACACTTTTCCGTCAGCGGATTGCAAGACAGTCTCACCAGGAGAACAAGCTAGAAGGGACAGGATGCTGAAATAGGAATTTGTACAAAACTCTTGTACCTGAAGATAAACAGTAGTTCTGGCACATCTGCTTGGTCGAAAAGTTATTCCGGTTGCCACTGCAGCCATTATAGGAAAACGGCTGACAGGTTTTGGTTTCCTTGTTGAACCAATATCTGCTAATTGGAGAGTAGGTGCACTCCACTCCCCTCTCCTGTCTCAGACTGCACAAGTAATCTACAAACACTAGCCAATCGTCTTCTTTCGCCACACACCAACCCAACAGACCTTTCGTAGGACAGCAAACATTTCGCTTCTGGTAAGTTCGCTTCGTCACCAACGGCACCGTAGCGCAATAGTGAGTGTTTGGACAAGGATCAGCCAAGGAGCAGCGACGAAACTCTCCGGAACCAGTTATCTTGAGAATGTCGCCGCCGTCAGGACACACTAAACAGTGCGTACGGTACGCACAACAACCACATCACAGAAATGGAGAGACCTGTGACAGCACAGTAGTCTACGCAGTCGTGTTGCGTGGCAAAGTTATTGCTGTTACCGTCGCAACCCCGGTATACGAATGTGTCACAGCTTTGCTGTGCTGAATCGTAGTACCATCTGAGAATAGCTGGTCCGCACGCACGTCCTTTGTCTGCACCAAGCCGGCATGTGTATGCTAGAAAGGCGACAGAACCGTTTGCACCATCTCCGGCTACACTCTGACTGACTTTGAGAAGCGCAGCAGCCGTAAGTTTCACCGTCGTAATAGCAAAAATAGTTTATTGGGCACTGCGACACTGCGCTGCCGCTGCCTCCGCAAACCAAATAATTGCCATTACTGTCTTTGAGAGCTTTGCCTTGTAAGCACTTCGGCTCAGCTTAAACAATGGATTAATTTAATTAAAAGGACCGTTGTGAAAAGTATGTACGTACCTTTGACGCCTTTGCAGAACCTACGGCACCCGTAGTAAGACTCAAAACTGTTGAAGTTAGCGCTGCAGCCGGTCCAAATAAACTTTTCGCAGTTTCCGCTAACTGCATTGTACCACCAGACCGTTACCTTCTCCGAACAGGTTCCACGCTCCTTCGGCAACTTGCAGACGAATTCCTTTGTCGGGCAACAGACCGAGCCTTTGCAGAAGTAGGAACTAGGACACTGATTATTGTCGGAGCATTTGACATTCTCAAGACCTCGCCAATCTTTCAACGGCATTCCGTGCGGGCAGACTACTGAAGGTAAGAGCAAGAGTGGTACGCCAAATACGAAGCAGTCCAACTCACCGTCAGAACACGTCATATCGCATTGGAGTTCGGTGAGAAAATTGTTAAAATTTCCGGCTTGACCATTGTATTTGAATGACAAACAGCGTTGCTTAGACTGATCGTAGTAGAACCTGCATGCGGTGACAGAGTGGTGTGCAGTCGGCACCGCTCAAGGTCTGTACGTACCTGGAAACCGGTGCACCGCTACTGCTCAGCTTGTCGCCTGCGTCAAAGGGCGTTGAAGGCATGGGAATCAGACCCTTGTATTCGAGGCCACCATTTTTGGAACAAATAAACCCTATACAACGTACAAGAAGGTAGAGCAAAACAGACCGCTTGTACATACCAATGGTAGGACAGCAGTGATTGTTAGCCGAACAAGCATAGTTTGCACTGCCACAGTCTGCCGAAGTAGAGCAAGATCGAACAGCAGATTTAAAGGTTCTGTTCTCTGTTGTAGTGGCGGCGTCGGTGTAGCGCGGATTGCCCAGAGGACAACCTACAACACCGCCGGCTAACAAAAGCAATCAGCACTTACTTAAGGCGCTCACTGGTGCCACAGTAACTGACGCATTGGTTTTTCGTTTCAAAGTTGTTGGCATTGCCGCCCCTGCCGCGGTAGCTGAATCTTTTGCACGTAAAGGTGACAGGGTCAAAATAGAAACGCCTTGTTCTTTGTGGCACAGCGCTTGCGAAGTTGCCGACATCTTTTGGCTGGGTGCAGGCAAAGGCTGAACGTAATACATACTTGACTAGACTGCTCGTGCAAAGACATACCGCGTGTGGGACAGCAGAAGCCGTTTTCAGTGCAGGACCTTTCAGAGCAAATGCAGTCGTACAACTCGGAAGGACACAGTTCATCGGCTCCCTGATAGCACGGAATTATGGTGCCGTCGAACCTGTAAATCGGAGCGTTGCTGTTTGTTGGGCACTGACCTAGAACAGCAGTAACAGTCACCACCACTGCCTCCTATACACTTCTAAATACCGTAGTTTAAGCAGATTGGACCATCTCGTGTGATGAACGGAGGCTGATTATTTTTACATCTGCACGTGCCAGTGGCGCAATAGGAACTCGGCCAAACCGATTTGCACTGCAGACTGTGCACACAGCCGGTTTGTCCAGGATTCACCTCTAAAGCAACGCAAAGAGCGAATAGACAAACTACAACCGGTGCCAACTTTTCCAGCAGTAGCTTTCCACTGAGACATATGTGGAGAGACAGTAACACCGCTTGGACGAGCTACAAAAGGCTCCTTGACCACACTCGACGTTCTGTTTACACGCAGAGCCCAACTGCACACGCTGTGCATGGGCGAGAGTGAGACACAAAAACAGAACGAACGGAGAAGGCATAGAGAGTTGGCCAGATACAAACTGAGCAGGTCAAAACACTCAAAATGTTGAGGACTTATGACAACTTAGAGGCTACTCGAGTCGATGGCTATTGTTTGAAGAGGAAGTTTGAAGAGCGTCTGCGGTTTGACCGCCTACGCCGCAAGTACAGTAGACAGACACACGTTGTGCTGGTACAGCAGATTTAACCACATCTTCAGGCATTAAAATTAGGCAAAAGGAATAATCGAAAGCAAAATATACAATTCTACTCGTCACGAAAACCTCACGTATCTACGCAAAAAAGCCGAAAGACGCAGATTAAAGTAACGGTACGATCGATTTTAACCGGTTACTATAAAAATCAACAACGAAGGAAGTAAACGTTTATGTTGTGCCAAGCAAATCAAGTAGTCAGGGACCCAACAATGTCTAATGGTAGTGGATGCGTTTCCCAAAGCCAAAACTGCATTTTTAATTTGTTGTAATTTGGAACAAGAGTGTAGTTTGGAAAAGAAATCTTACAAACTATCGACCAAAAGCTCAAATGCCATATTCAACACCTGAGATGACTGACTGCTGATAACTGAGAAATTTACCAATAAAATGTTGTTAGGCACTGACTATTAAACAGCAATAGATAGCAGGTAGGTAGAGCAAGAGTGAGGTTTTCGCAGAAGAGTAGAAGGTTAAAACAAAACTAGGCGCACACCTTCTAGCATCAGAACTGACACCAACGAGTAGGATACAGACAGATAGACTTAGATGTGGTCAAAGTATCTCTGGCCAGTTCTCACACATGACAAGACAGCCTTTGCAAACATTTGAGCACTTTTCGGTCGAAAAACAATGCATTCTCAGGGCGCCGCCAAGTTCATACAAAAAATATAACATAGAATAGACGGTATAAAAGAAACCCAGTGTACACAAAACAGCACTGTGTGTAAGTGGTAACAACAATAGAGCAGACAAAACTGCAATGGTATGAACAAAACCTCGTGAGGAAAACCTATCGAAAATACAATTCAATACTATTATTTCGACTCTGACTGACAATGAGCAGGTTCTAAAGCAAAATCAAAACGGCGGCACGACGACCGTGGGCGGACGGTCAAGAAATCACAACACAACAAGGCTGGCAAGTTAGCGACCGGCTACGACGGCAAGGAGCGGCAAGACTCTGAGGCCAGCGTGTCCGCGATCAGGTTGGCCAGGCCATCGTAGTCGTCCTGCAAAGGCACCATACATACCACAGACAGACAGATGGACAGACAAGCCACCTCTCTGATGAAGCCGTACTGCACCAGCTCAGTGACTAAAGCTCCAGGAGTGTCTGCCGTACCAATCTCGGCCGTCAGTTGGCGATTCATTGCATCCTCCAATTTCAGCAGCAACGTTAACTGCAACAGGCACAATACCCCAACTCCGTCGTTACCGCACAGCTACCGTATAGCACTGTTTCTGTCCGTTTTCGCTGGCTTTCAGTTCAGCCGACATGCGAATGATCTTTCTGCTCTCGACAAACTTGTCTTCCTTCTTGCTCTCACTGCTGGTGACCGGCGTGGCGCCGCTGGTGGTCGTCGTCTCCACCCTACCCGTCGACGGTCCGGCAGGCTGGGCCTCGGCCGGAGAGGTTGCACGCGGGCCCTGAACACCACTGACACTGGGCGCAGAGACGCTCGAAGTGCTCGGGGCTGCAGCTGCGGCCGCACCTGCACGGCGCACTGGATGTGCAAATGCAGTCAACGGGTAGACACCGTTCCTAAATGAGTTTGCGCTGCGTTCCTGCCACACTTCTACTCCCAAACAGACTTGACATCTTCTAGTAGCTTGTCCAGCTCAAACAGGGGAGCGTCCTGGTACCGGTATATGGACGACGGGCGTCCGTCCGAGTGAACTATTTCTGCAATTACTTTCTGTGGCTCCTTAATATTCATCACGTCCTCCGTTAACGCCTCGTCGACTGAAAGAACAGACCGGTGAGGTGAGGAAGGGTGGAGAGAGAGAGCAGTACTTTTGTGCTGCACGATGGCGTGCGCCGCTAACAACTTCATGGAATGCACCTCGAACAGCACCGAGTGGAACAACAGTTGACGAGCGCTCGGTCTATCTTCCGGGTGTTTCTTAAGACACTTGTCAATGAAGTCCTAAACCGACCGCCGATTAGCCTTGTCTGCAGACAACAGCCAAACCCGTTGCAAAGGATCCTGCACAGAGTCGAGCTTTTTCTGAATCAGCTCCTGATTAACAACCGGAGCGGTGGCTTCGCCGTTGGCTGAAAAGCCCAAAACAGCCATCTGAAAGAGTACTTCAGTTGACAGTGACCACAGACGGTGCGACCACTCACCTCCAAACTACACATACCAAAGGAATAAATATCTGCTGCTGGGGTTACGGAAGTGCCCACTAAACAGGAACGGTGAAGACGCAGAAGCGCAAAACAAACAGAAACGTACATTCGTATTCAGGAGCTATGTAATGCATGTTCTTCATGTTATCTCTGAACGTTTTCACGTGGTGATGAATTGCGTGCGGGGCAACTAAATTACTGACGATTAGTCACAACTTCCCCTTGCTCTTGTGGCCAACAAATCACCATTATAAAACGTTGCAAAACTGTAGGCGTAAGCGTTTACGTGATTAAACGAAACAACCAATGCAAAAGAACGTACCACATCCGATTTTAATCAGTCCATTCTGCTGAATAAAAACTGCGTTGCAACTCAAATTGCCGTGCACAATGGGCGGGTCGCACGAATGCAAATAGCTCAAGGCAGACAGAATTTGTGTGCACCATTTTTTCCAAGCCTACAATTTAAAAGGCACTGCGTGGAAAAACAGGTAAACCGAAAAAGGAAAAGCCAACTTTTTCACTCAAAGACTTATTTCCTTTGCGTGTGCGTTTCAGAAACTGCGACATTGAGCCGGAAGACATTAACTCGGTTATAAAAATTACCTGAAACAAAGAACAGATTGATTCCGTCTAGAACAGCACAGGTAGACAAGCAAACCCGTGGTTTTTCCGATTTAACATCAGTCCAATACTTATGGAATTTGACCAAGTTGGTATGCTCGAGTTGTATCAGGTTGTCGAAAACAGCTTTAATTTTATCCTGAAACATTCAAACAGACACGCATGCGAGTCAACTCACTAAGCCGTTGGTTTACTTCTTGAGCGCGAAAATTTTTGCGCTCTGAAAATTGCACTTCGTTCCAGACGACTTCGGTGCCCGTTTCGTTGTCCATGGACAGATACGCCACGTCGATGCCTGGCACGTCGCGCTGCCGCACCGGCTCCCGACGCTTCTGCCACCGTCCGCACGGCGACTCTTCCAACACCTGAAGCAAATCTTCTAAAAAACAGCGACCGGCCACACCGCAGACCTCATCCCCTTCGTCGTCGTCAGAATCATCCAACTGGGCACTGCCGCCCGCTGCTTCGGACATACCAGCCGGCTTCTGAGCCTTCGGCATCGACTCGGACGCACCGACCGCCACATCCACTGCACTCGGCTGCGACGACGTCGCCGCTAAAACGCACACTCTCAGCGCTCTCTCTCTCTCTCTCGCAGAGCCGTCCGGTTCCACAGCAACAGGAAATACGTAAGTCCTACTGCTTGTTGCACTTGCGTGCGTCAGCATTCAGCACGGGCGAGCAGATATTCACTAACACGCTAGAAACGCACTTCTGCAAAGGCTAAACATGTCAAGGCCCGATTTATGGGCTTCCGATTTTGGAACTGGTTGTCCGACTAGTTTCAGAAGCAATTTGTGAAGCAAGCACTTCTTTGTCAAATTGGTGAAAGGCAGAAAAATCGCTAAAAGAACTGTTAACCAATTTTAGCTATCTTTCAGCAAACTTGCGCTCGTTATTTTAACAGACAGTTTAGTCCTAGGCTGGCAACCCAGGGCCTCTTGACCAAAGTTGTAGGCAAGGTCGAGCTCCGTCCCGGGGTGCACCCAAAGCTGCGCTACGTTTACTCAGACAACATAAAAATGAGCTCTTCCGTTAATTGAGATGAAATCGAGATTACCACAGAATTCGAACCTAGCTAGAGTCTTTGGCGTCTCCAATGACGCTTTTACGACGTTTCTAGGTCAAACCGTTCCGGAGACATAGCCGGTCAAAGTTTGCAAAAATCGCGAAAAATGGCGTTTCTTTGAAAATTTCACAAAAACATAGGCAGGCCGACGGATTTTCCATAAACTTTCTGTATGGGGTATGGTATTCATGACCGCTGGAATCGATTATGATACTTCCCGACTCTTAAAACCTTACACTGATATCATAGTTCGGCTTCCAGTAAGGGGTGGTACAGCTTCAAGAAAAACGGGTTTGTACCCTATACACAGATTTTCCAAATTCGCATGTCAGAAGTAGCAGTGGTGTAATGGTAGACGTTAGCAAACACTAAAAAAAGTAATTTTGGATGATTATAATGGTATTCGACCGCTCAATCTCGTATGACAGAGCTGGACCAACTCACTTTTGGAGGCGAATTACGGTATCAGGGTGAGGTTTTCAGGGTCGAGAATCAGAATTTGAATCAGAATCAGAGTGTCAGAATCGATTCCAGGGGTGATGAATACCCATATAGGAAGTTTCAGCCAAATCGGTCGGTCTGCCTATGTTCCCCCTCTTTTGTGAAATTTTCAAAAAACGTCATTTTTTGCGATTTTTGCAAACTTTGACCGGTCATATCTCCGGCACGGTTTGACTTAAAAACGTCGTA
The DNA here is from genome assembly GCA_030248155.1 of Sabatieria punctata. Lineage (NCBI taxonomy): Eukaryota > Metazoa > Nematoda > Chromadorea > Araeolaimida > Comesomatidae > Sabatieria > Sabatieria punctata. The sequence continues at coordinate 88,809 of JASANB010008093.1, read as the reverse complement.
AAACCATCACTGCAGTCGCCAAACACTCTAGATTCGAATTCTGCAGTCATATCATTAGAATTCTGCAGTCGCCCAGCCAGGCAGCCGCGGGGCCGATATTACACAAGGCTGTGGGCCTGGTAGAGGTTTCAAGACTCCAGGTACGAACTATTTTTTCCAGCTACATCTAGAGCCGGGAGCTGGGTTCCTGCAGTTTACCTATTTTCAATCACACAGCGACCAACTAACGCATTCTTGTGTGAAAAGTTTTCCAGAGCATCAATGGACTACAAAACCGGCATGGGTTACTGTAACTGCCGTATCCCTAGTTACGATATTTTTAAAGTAGGCTTAGGTTTAACTCTAAAAATCCTGTTAAAATCATTTGGGAAGGAAGCGAAAAAGGCCGACTTTACAAAATATCGTAACTAGGGATATGGCATTGTTTTGTAGTCCACTGATGCTCAGTGAACGTTTCCAGCTAGATTCATCAGCTTTAGGAATACACAGTGTGAACGCGCCGACTACTAATGCCGCAAAGTAAATTCACTTTTGTAACTGGGACCCCATCTATTTAGTGGGTGGGGACCCGGATTTCAACCCAACGTAGGTCAACTCTACGGTCACACAGAAGACAAAACTATAGGTGGAAAAAGTGAATTCAGTGTCAAAAAACCCCAACAGGACAAAGAAAAAGAAAGCAGCTTTAAAAAATAGGCAGGTAGTATATTATGTACCTACTTGAGAGGATACTAGGTATTTTCTTCTTGGTATAGGGTAGGTAGGTAGCTATCCTGCCGGCTTACCTGCCGACGAGCTTTCTGGAGATCTTGACGACGATTGAGGGGCTACATTGGATGAACAAGGGGGATTAGAATCCGCCATAACAGCAACCTTTCTACACAAACGAGATAGCTACAATGTCAGCATGGCCCAAACATTCGCTGACGCACGGAATCTATCAGACCAATACACACCAAAAGATCTCCAACCAAACTGAAAATTATGTACCATCATATATGGTGTGCCATGCCTACAGAAGTGAAAACGAGGTGACCGTTGCGTCTGTGAAAATATACGGTTGTTTTTCGACCGTTGTAAACACTGCCCGTCCGCCACCGTATTCTTGCACTCTAAATGTACGTAGATCTACTACGAAGAGCAGCGGTAAGTTCAAACTTCGGTCCAAAAATTTCGCCTTGAGCGGGACTTCGGCCCAAAAAATTCTCGTTGCGCGGATGAAACTTTAATCCACAGTAATGACACTACTTTTAAGTAGCGATCGACCGGAACCAAAATTTTCGCCGGAACCGGAACCGGAACCGGAACCACCCAGTTCCGGCCGGAACCGGAACCGGAACCGGAACTTTTTCAATATTTGGTCCAAAATTTATAGAAACGTATTTATAGGCACGTCGTGTACAAATTCCTGTTATAAACATCAGCAGAAGTTCAAATCAACAACAGAATACAGACTTTTCAATAACAGTAGTCAAGAGCACGCAAATTGTACTTCAGAAAGAGAAGCTTTTCAACATTTTCAGGTTTCAGCTTTGATCTGTCACCTTCGGAGATGTTTTTAGCTGCCTTAAAGGCACAGTCGTTAAAAAAAATTTTTTTGAAGGCCAAAAGTTTTGCTTTTTTTCTAAAATTTAAAAAAAAAATTTTTTTTTGTTGAAAATCGTCTTAAATGGGTTCAGCATGCTAGTACAGATACTTACAACAAATTTTCCAGTTTTGCACCTTAAGTCAGTTGAGAAACCTGTTCGAAAACGACAATACAGCTCTAAACACTACCTGTAACTGCATAATTTCACCGAAAATTGTCTTTAGAGGCACTTCTAATGATGCATAACAAGGAAAACTGCATAATTTCTCCCCATTCATGCAAATTCTACTGCCCCCACTGAGCTGCGCACTTTATTAAACAGGCGCAATAATACTTGATGTAACTGAATATCCATCGAAAATAGTGAATGAAAAAGTTCCGGTTCCGGTACCCTTTTTTACCGGAACCGGACCGGAACCGGAACCGCCAGTTCCGGCCGGAACCGGAACCGGAACCGGAATTCCGGTCGATCGCTACTTTTAAGGACGAAGAGTGAAATGACAGATAGCCGGTATTTCTTTACAAAAACACGAAGGATTTGCTCCTTTATGCAGTTACTGATAATTGCGTGCAATATGCAGCATATCATAGCAATTGGCGTTTTGCTTGCTATGGCTTATGGAGGTCCAGGTACGTTCTTGTTGGACGCAATGATGTATGGGCTTATTGTCTGCACTACTTGATGCGCTTCTCTTTCTGTTCGACAAACGTGAAATGAGAATATAGTTTGCTTTAGAAATTCTTGTTCCCTTGGCACGTTTCTGTCCGCAATTTCGCAAAATTAGCCTTCAAAAACGTGTTTAAAAAGCATTCTGAGCTTAAAATTGACAGAAATCACAAGTTAAGTGGCCTGGTTGGGCTTCTGCTCGACCAGGGCGAGAAATTTTTGAAAATTTTGCCTTCGAAATCGCAATGAAATCAAAACCCACGGGTCAGGAAAAATGGGAACAGGTTTTTGTAGATCTAAGTTATGCTGATTGGGAACAAATCTGGATTTCCCCAAAGAAACTGACAGCAGAAACCAAGCTACAAGCCTTTCAATTTAAAGTACCGGAGACTGTTGCATTGGGTACCCCGATGATGCACCAACAAGCACTTAGCATTTTCCGCAACAAAAATGAGATCCTGTTAGTGTACCCCGGGTACGCTATCTGGAGGGGTAACCTATGCAGCACTCTCCGGTACTACATCAGACTACTTACAGGTAAACTTCTGCATCGATACAAAATCGAACCAAACGCGTCATGCTTTTATTGCAAGTCATATATGGATGATATTACCCATGCACTTTTAGAATGCCTTCTTATTTCTCGTTTGTGGGCCCAAATCGTACAAACATTTCAGCACATAGAACATCAAGTAGACATCTCGCCATTGACCATTCTACTAGTACTCAAAGAAACCGAATATAGAAAAATGGATGAGATTTGCGTTAATTGCCGAACACATTATGTATGCTTGTTGTAGTACAGTGTATTTTCAGTGGATTAATTTATGACAAGACTTACCGCAAAATTTTCCGTTGCCAAGTGTGCTCATGACCAGAAGCAAGAGCACAACAAGTACAGACATGAACCACATGAATTTGTAAAATGGATAGCTACCTGAATTGATGCGCCCTCACCTACAGTATATTGTGATTCCAATATGTCCGACTTTTTACTGATGCACATATCCGTGTTCCAAATTACTTCTGCATCAACCTTTCAATAATGATAAAAAAGCTTAAAATTAGAGCCTAACGAAACTGCACGCAACATTGGTTAACGGTTCCGTTTTATTTTTCCAAAAAGAATAAGTTGAAAACTGACTCAGCAGACTACTTTTGTAACACAGAAAAGGTGAAGGACACTTTGGTTAAGTCAGCTACATCAGGTGACACATTTGCAATATCACAACAGCGATCAACACATCAATAAAATTTAGAACAAAAACAGCTACATATAATGGGCCACTATAGCTGACACCTTACAATACAACAGTTGTAGTGCACAGCATAATGCAGCTCCGTAGGCACTCTTAACTAAAAACTATATGGCTAGCTTGCTGGTATAAACGCAGCGAAGGTTCGACAACAGATTGCATAATTTGGAGCACAATACACATTTACGAGTAAAAGAAACGCAAAATCAGATTTCACTTTCTTCACGGCAGTGTTTTAGGACAGAGAAAGAGTTTCCTCGTTTGTCGACAGTGAGAGCTGAAACAATTCGGACACCGGAGCGAAAATTGCGCCGACGTTATATGACCATCAACCAAGTGGTTCTTGACCAATTCTGTCAAACCATTCACAAATATTGAATAATCCGAGAGCGGTCTTGCTACTCGCACAACACCAGCACCAGCCTGAAACACACAGGGCACTTTACCTCTAACCGCACCCTATCTCCAACACACCACTTTACTCTCTTAAACTAAATAAACTAGGTGGACTGGACCTAATTTGGGTAGGTCTCCACGAACTCGTCGAAAACATACATGTGCATGGGGAGTGCCCAGGGGGACTTATTCCTGGTTTATATAAATGATCTGGAAAATGCCCCTCTAAGCTATATGCAGATATAGCTAAAGAGGTACTTAAATAAAAATTTTCAAACGTAGTAGAGTGGAAATATACATGTACTAGGGGGTTTGGGGGTTACCCCCTAGCTGAAAAGGCCCCCTCACCCCCGAGACAGGTTAAGGGACCCCCTGACCCAAAAATACAAGTACTAGTAGTGGCTCCAGTATTAGCAAACTGGCTGCCTCCCCTGGCTGGGAACGTCCACGCCGTGGGAGGTGGGAGTAAGGCGGGCTCGCATTGCACCATAGCGAAGCTGTCTTACTGCTAATGCCCAGCCCCTCTCTTCGGCTAATCAATGACCACACTTTCTTTCGTCTAACCTCATCTCTATTTTCCATCCTTTTTCCTCTTGAATCCATACCAGAAGTTCCCCTTCGGGGTGCGTGGTGTGCAGTCCTATCCTGCATGAACGTCTGTCCTCTCGCAAGGGTCCTTGCACCCCAGACCCTTTCAACATTACATCCTGATCGTGTGCGCTAGAGTACCGTTTTATTTTCCCGCTTTATCACTTTCACACTGAAGTTGTCCTTCATTGGATACCTGGTCGCTCCGGCATTCCTGGCAACTATCGCGCAGATGCCTTGGCCTAACTGGGAGCTGACCTACCTCTCCCTTTCTCTCCAGCCTACCCCTACCATAGCTACCGCAAGCTGTTTCGATCTCAGACATTACTTCAGTGGACTCAGCAATGGCGCCAGAGCTCCCGTGTACCATCGGTTCTGCCCTCACCCAATCCGAGAGGACCCCATCGATCGCCTCCCCCGCTCTGATCAAGTAGTCCTCACTCGCCAGCGCCATTCCCATTGGTCAATGGCTACAACGCCTCCGTCGTGCCCCTTCCCCTCTTTGCCCCTGTGGTAAACTCGAAACCATACGGATACGGCACATCATCATTAACTGCCCCACCTAGTACCTACTATATCGAACGCAATGCACCACCTTTCTCCCACCTCCTCCTCGAATCTCTCGCCTCCTTTTTGGCCATACAGCTGACATGCAACATCTTATCAACTTCCTGGCTGCCCTCCATCGAATCTGACTCATCACCATTCATCTGCCACCCTTCTCCCTTCCTCCCGTACATTCGGTACTCTGCCATACGTTCTCGTTGTAATGTTGGCCTCAGGTCAAGCGGCTGGACGCTGCTGGGCAGGGCGAACAAATCCAAACCAAACCAAACCAAACTGGCTCAGAAATCACTAATTTTTCGCTTGAAAAGCCTTTAGGAACGAACCGAATTTAGCGTTTCCACTGCTGATATTTAAGAGAAATCGGTGTTTTTGCAAGCCCTTTTTTCACTTTTGCTTGTTTTTAGCTCTAAAATGCTATTTGGGAGCTTAGAACATCGATTTTTCATCGATTTTTAGCGTCCTTACTGAAAAAAACGTGCTAAAAACGCATTTTCAGGCGTTTTGGAGCTTTTTGAAATTTGGGAACCCCTCTAGGCGAAACCCTCCTCTACCCCCACCTGAGGAAAACCTCCCTACCCACTCCCTCCAGGTCGGCCCTGAGCTGTTACATGTATGAGCGGAAAGGCAAAAATTCGGTTCTCCGACCCAAATTAGGTCCACCTAGGACATAAAACAAAAGGCGAAGCATGATACAACCCTGAAGTGTATCCTGGAGTCCTACATCCATCATTAGCATTCATTATACGTACGTATCACCCTTCGTTCATTGCCCAGCCACTACTTTTTGTATGTTAAGGGCTCGAACTAAGGGCTTTTAGCTCAGCAGTAACTAGCGAAACCAGTAACATTGTTTGTACCGTTTTTCAGAATGCAACAAAATTGCGCAAAATATAAGTTCAACGCACACAAAGTAACATACGAGCTTACCATTTGGAGATTTCGATGAGTAATTACTTCAGGCAACACAACATGAGTGTCAATTGAAGGGGCGGCGTAGGTCAGCGGCACAACGACAATATTAGTTCGTTTCTGACGGGCCAAAAAGCGCACAGCCCCCATAACATCGTGTCGTATGCTGCGGTAGCCCCATTGGTCCCAGGAAGTCTGCAATCGATTGAACACCAATTTAGTGGCGAAACAAATTCAATCTCTACTCACAAACCAACCCAAACGCCACGGAAACCGATTTCTTAGGGCTTCGCTGATTCGAACACACGAGGAATTGACTTGTTGTCTATAGGTGATGCTATCGTAAAATCGCTAAAAACACCATCACTTCACCTTTAGCCAAGACACTTACAGTCAACTATTTCTCGTCTTGCTGTACCGAAGCACCGTATCGAGGTGGTACTACGTACTAGCCAGGCACAGTTGTTAAGCTTTCAAACTAAAAAGACTTTTTAAAACAGCTTTTTGCACACTCAAAATTTGGTTCTAAATCAATATGCAATTCGAGCAAAAAATTTAAAAAACAATGTGCATGCATCGTCGAATTTTGGGAAATTTATTTCTGTGTCTAGCACTCAACTCAGTATGACACTTGTTTTTCACTAAGTCTAACATCCCACTGCTTAGCCAAGTGCTACAGGTGCTAGATCAAAGCCCTGCGTCTGCCAGACAAGAAAATAAAATTGTAGTACCTTAGGCATTTGCTCGAGGGTTAAAATTTTTTAACAACTGCGTGCACCAGTGCCTGGTACCGCTTGAAAGCAAAGTAAACGGCACAACAAACGACGAGAAATCCGCAACTGATTGAGAGCAGTGAATACTTTGTGCGGAGCACAAAAAACTATGGCGACATTTCGTTGAGCATCGATAGGAAATCTTTGTACTTCATCTAGAATCACTTGAGACCAGGCCTGAAAAATGGCAAATATCTTTGAAAGCAGAAAGATTGCCATATCACTTCAACTAGAGATGGATGGGTGGGCCATCGATCGACCAACGACCATCGGATTGGAGGACTGACGCTATACACGTCGCTTCTAATCAGTCTTCTCACATTAGTATCTCGTCCTGCTTGAACACTTTTAGCTCTAGACCAAACAAACCAATGGCTGACTAGGGTTTGAGCGCAGAGACATGGGCAAGGGTTGTCCCCTCAGGCTCTGACCTACCCCAGCCAGGCTGCCCGATTCCACCCCTTGAGGGTTTCAAAATTCTACACCCCTCAGCCCGTGTCTGCGCACAGTCAATCAGTTGCATACGTACAAAAGCTGTGACGCAAGCTCGCCGATGCAGGTTTGAGAATGGAAGCACCAAAAATGCGCGTACTGCGGCACAACCACCACATGCTCTGGTGCGTAGCTACAAAGGCACTCTAGCAGACACGTGAAAGTGGAAAAAGACGCAAATACCTGTGCACAGAATTGACAACATCTGCGATCGAATCGTAGCCGTGTTTGTAACCGAACAGACAATGGAAAGGAGCGAATTCGGGCAGCAAGTCGTCAAGCGCTGCTTTCACCTTCGTCGTCTGTAGTTTATGAACATCATGCAAGTTAGGAATTTTTTGCTTTGAGTAACGGTCGAAGATCTGGTCCAAATATCTGCGCCCGCCTATTCTCAACCACACGTCTATTGTTCTCCTGCACAAAGAAGAACTGATCAGCAGCAACCACCAACACAGCCAGGCACCTAATGCCATACACGGCAAGGGTATCATGGCATCCTTCGGCCTCTCTGGTGGTACCGTATACGCGTTAAGTGCCTGACTGTGACACGTACTTCAGTGCACAATAAGGCAGACGTCGGTAGAAATCGGAGGTGCTGGTGTAGAGGTACTCTATAGCGTCATGGGTGGAGGTTGGCTCGCCCAAGTGCAGAAACACAACAGCTGTCTTCACACGACGCCTACAAGGTTCAGATTTTGGGCACATGCTCGCTTACCATACGCGGGCCGGTATGCACACCCACCAACCCATCTGAAGCCGCGTTTCTTCCTGGACCCACCCACCAAAATTACCGTGACCACCCCAATATCCGAAGGCCAACCCAATTTTCAGATTTTGATTGGGCCAACCCATTTTCCGGTCCTAGCATGACGCTAACTAATGATACCATACATGTTGCTGGTTTTTCGGCTAGGGGATTTTTCTGATCCAAGATGGAGTTTCAGCATTATGCAAAAGGCTATTTCAGCGACATTATTTGTGACCAAAAGTCAGTTTCAGCGACTTTTTTGGTCTCAAAACAGGATTTTCAGCACTGAAAATAGAGCACCTTTAAACCCATTCTTTTCTCCAAACTTATTTTATTCAACATAATTAGAGTTGTAAAAATTTTTTGAAGGCCAAAAAAATCTTTATTATAAAAATTTTTCATTTTGAATTATTTTTTCAAAAATTTTTTTGCATGAAATTTAGCTTGTAGGAGATGCAAAGATGCATCAGAAGCAACTTTGAATACAATACTTTGGTTTAAACATAGTGTTACAGCCTGAGAGTCGATAGTCTACCTGCAGCCACAGCCCTTCAAATCCTATTTTTAGGCTTAGAATAAGAATGAAATTGATAGAACTGCACTGGTAGGGTCTCTGAAACCCTAATCAGTGTCTGTGGAACCATGTTTACGAGTTTCAAAAATTCTCCCCAAATCTGGCTCTGGGGGGTTTTCTCCGAAAATTCCCTTCCCCAACTACACGTATAAATGCTATCATAAAATCTAGCAAAGAACAGTAGATAAGAAATTACACCAGTACTGTTAAGAAGATACATATAACAAATTCGGCACGAAGAGGGGCTAGGTTAGGAAGGTTGCCTGCCAGGCGGGTGTCATCAAGGGGGATTCACCCAGAGAACAGGTAAAAATTTTCAAAACCCCAAAACGCCTGAGAATCATACATGGGGCGGGGGTAGAGGGTACCCTTCACCGCCAAACCCCTCAGTCGGCCATACGACCCTCGCCGGCAGGCGCACCTCCGCCCAGCAGTCTCGACCCCTATCTGAAAATTTTGGCGACCTTTAGCGAGAAATGTGGCGACGTTTTCTCGAAAACAGAACAGGCCAAAAACCCCCTCGATGGCCACCAATACCTACCTCCAAAATTTTGGGGCTTTTTGAAATGCGATTTTATACATACTTTCCAACCGCACCCAACGAAAAGCCATACCCCTCCATTTTTTCGGTCCATATATGCTGAGAATGCATGTTTTATTTAATAATAAGGGTAAAAATCGCAATTTTAAGCTGCCATATAGCGTTCGAGAGCAAAAAAACAAAACAAAATGGCAAAGCTTTCATGTAATAGGGGTCTGGCTGCCTGCCCCTCACCCGACATAAGCCAGCACCCGTATTCCGGTCAGGGTTCGTGCCGCTCAGGCGATCCAAACTCCCTTGACATTCCAAACTCCCTTGACATTCAAGTAAGGTAGGCTATCTACCTGTTAGAATAGCTATCGTACTCAACATTGACCGCTTGTTCTGGCCCAGATAGAAGTAAGCACGATGTATGAAACGATCTCCAGCACAAAGTTGTGGCGATCACTCCCCTAGACCCCATCTTCCGGCACAACAACGAACACCACATTAAATCAACTTCTTTTCAGCTCTTCAAGAACAAACTTTTGCTATTCCTGCCTGCACCGGGAACAGAATATTCTACATATACACAATGTCGTAGGGAACGGAATTCAGGGGATTCGAAATCTCCTTAGGGAGAAATTCCGTTTCTTCCAGGGGTTTTTAGGGTATCTTTCGGCAAAAGGTAAAGAGCACCGTAGGGGGTAATATGGATTCGGACCCCCGGACCCCCACCGAATTCGGACCCCCAGCCTGGTACGGAAAAATGGTTCTTAAGATTCGGAACCCCACCTAGGCCGTAGTTTAAAATTCACAAAATTATATTTGGAAAATTATGGGGCACATTTGGACACCTCGGTACGCGGACCATTCCCCCATCCACCGAGCACCCTAACTTTAGGCCTCAGTTTCAAGCTGCAATTCAAGTTTCTTCTGGTGCCAATTTTCACTTTATTTCTTCTATTTTAGTGTATGATCTCTGCTGTTCTTCCGGTACCAATTTTCACTTTATTTCTCCTATTTTAGTGCATGATCTCTTCTGATCTTCCGGTACCGATTTTCACTTTACTTCTTCTATTTTAGTGTATGATCTGTGCTAGTGCGTCTGGTCGCAAATTCTCTCTGGTAGATTGGAGTACTGACGCAACTCTGTTCGGGCACTTTATACTTGATTCGATATTGCCGTATGGTGTGATTACATATTTCCTTGTGTAGCGTAAGTACGATAAATCTTTTTAAATACTTCGTTATTATTGGTCTACCTACATGCGCGCGTACTACTATTTCTAAGTAAATTAATTTGAAATATAATTTAATTATAATTTACTTGTATTAGTAAATTTCTAAAAACATTAATTGAAATTATACTTATAATTTACTTAAGGCAGAAATTCACTTTTAATATAATTCAAACTATAATTTACTTGTATTAGTAAATTTCTAAAAAGTATAATTAAAATTATAATTATAATTTACTTAGCAACAGCAGCGCGTACGAATATACTACTGTACTGTGGAACCAATGTGATGCTCCTTTCGAGCGAAAGAGATACAATGTAGTCTCGGTTAATGTGTTCAACAACGGCATTTCAATTCCCTCAATACTATCAGGGTTTGGATTCGGTCAGGGGATTTAAAATTTGTCATGGGATTTTGGGACTTATCAGCGGAAATTGCGGTGCGTCACTACATAAAAACATGCATTCAGTAGGTTGTAGAAGCAGCAATGAAAGCGCATGTAATTCAGACCATATCAGTGCGTTTTAGAAGGGTAATTTTTCAAAAATTTTCTCGCCCTGGTTGGACGGCCCAACCAACCTCTTCAAACTACTAAACCTGTTAGTTCTGTGGTCAGAATGCCTTTCTTACGCGTTTTTGAAGGTTGATTTTTTAGAAAATTTTAGCCCTGGTTGGGCGGCCGAACCAAACCTCTTCAAACTACTAAAACTGTTAGTTGTATGCTCAGACTGCTTTTCAAACGCAATTTTCAAAATTTCCTCGCATCTGGTTGGGCAGGCAAAATCGGGGGCATGTCAGGGGATTTTGGATCAACAGATTGCCACGACCATGACTATGATGAGTTTTAGATTCATATATACAGTAGTAGCTCCTTCGCTAGTAAAGATTTCTAGCACAATTTTTATTCAGATTTGATGTACTTTCAGTGGAGCTCAGCGACAGTGTGAAGAAGTCAGTTTTTTGCTCTCCTACCTGCCGTATGGATGGCATTTTTCATTATATTTAAATTATTTTTATCTGAGAAATACTTTGTTGGACTCAATTTTTTGTGCAAGTTTATTTGTTCACTGTAGTGCTCAATGTTGACCTTCCGCTTTAACTGTTACGCAGCTTTTCTTACTCACCACCAAGTCAAGCATCTTTGACAATCGTTTAGCCGATGCTTAATTTATTTCTATGACATGCAGTTTGCTGGGAAATACGTTACGCAAAGTCATTACATAATGATTATATGAACGAATTTACCGCATTACAGTAATTTATAAAATCAGAGCTTAAAGAAACCGATTGTCGGCTCAATCCCACCTGGCAAGGCAAACTGCCATATTAAATTTTGGCACTGTCGCGGTTTAGGGATCTTTTCAAAGTTTGGCTATACTCTTCCACTTTGGTATACTAGTTTACAAGAACTGTCTGTAAACTATTTTACTTTGGCTGACTTTTGGCTACTAGTTTACTTTAGATGACTAATGCATCTGTTTTACTTCAGCTGCCTTTTTGTCGGCGCCCGCCGATTTCTTCGCAACCGAATTCGACGCCCAGCCGTGGGAACTGCCGCGAAGCCCACCTAGTTTACTACAGGTGACTTATTGCTTCTGTTTAACTTTAGATGACTAATCGACCTGTTTAACTTTAGCTGCTTCTTTATCGACGCCCGGCTGTGGGAACTAGGCCAAATAAATTGCGGTCCGATCGGACTGCTAGTGTAGTTTGGCTGACTTTTGATACTATTTTATTTCAGGTGACTTTTGATACTAGTGTATTTTGGCTGACTTATTGTCGAAACTCCACTATGGGTCGAACGTTACCGCCTCCGGGGCAGCTCGACATACCCTCACTGGGCGATTGTCGAGCGGACTCTAAAATGCCCCAGGTCGACCTGGCTAGTCCCCAAATGGTAACGAAACGCCTCCCCCAGTCACGTATCTTGTTCCTGCTTTGCCAGGAGATGCTGACTTCGATCTGCATGCCACCTTCCTGGATTGCCGCTGGAACATCTGCCACGAAGACACCTACTAGCCCCAGCTTAACAGTGATTGCTTGCAGTAGCGTACCTGGGGGGTGTAAACCCCCTTTGCAGTGGAGTTAGAAGGAAAAATTGACTAATATTAAGAGTAATGAATGAATTATGTACCAAAACTGTCTTTTTATCTTCAGGATGCCTTTTAAATTAGATTTGAATGCTAATTTCTCAAAATTTTCAAAACCCCAACCATTTCTCTTTAAACTGCAGAAACCAGCTCATTATTGTTATATGTATGCAATGAATACCTTTTAAATGCGTTTGTAATTGCTAATTTTCTAAACTTTTCTCGCCCAGTGATTGCTTGTGCATTCATATTTTTAACAGATTTACTAGAAAATTAAAAAAATATGAACACATTTCACAGGAAGGATAAACGTTTGCGACTGACTGCCTCTTTCTGCCATCTTTACCGTCAACAGTAAGCTCGACAGTTGAATCCTAGCCTGCAATCAGTGCAGGGATAGGACTCCGAGCACCAGATAGCCTGGCTATAGAACTGATGACAGTGCAGACGTAGATATCTGTGGTTTGTACGTTAATTGCTAATGACAGTTGTTTTAGCAGTATACTGTATAGTCTGTGTGCTGTCAGTAGTTCGCTCGACAGTTGATTCCTAGCCTGCCCTCAGTCCAGGGATAGGACTCCGAGCACCAGATAGCCTGGCTACAGAACTACAGACAGCACGCAGACTACAAAATGTCAGATGAGAGTTTAGTGAAAGAGACAGCTGTTGCAACGCGGGCACGGAAAAACAGAGGTCGATTTGTCAGGATTGTCCCGTTTCCACTTTTGGAACTGTACTGCAGGCAATGATTCATAGTAGGAGGTATTCACCGAACTGTCTTGCAGAACGGTTTTGTTGTGGAGCCATTCATGCAAACAGACGGCTGCCATGCCATCAACGGTTGGCTTGAACTTGTTCACGAACAGTTCTTTTCGCGACTGCAGCATGTTGAGGTCATCCACTGAAAAGACACAGGACCAGTGCCGCCATATGCCTCTACATCTGACCGACTCGTAGCCTTTCCACACAGTAAATCGGGTCACCCACTCCTTCTCAGTGCCGAGTTTATCAGACGGTTTCAGACAGGAGCCTGAAATACGTACTGTATTATACACTAAATGTTACTGAATCATGTCACATACGTGTACATTAGTCACGTCACTTATGTCAGTACGTACGTACTGTATCACATATGTCGTTATGTCTGTACTGTATGTACATACTGAATCACGTCACGTATGTACTTATGTCAGTACATACGTGCTGTATCACGTATGTACGTGTGTCTACGGGCAAAGGCAGTGGCATATTCAGGATTTTGCAAAGGGGGATGTAAAATTTTGAAAGTGCCTGGTTGCGCTGATGCCCGCCCGACAAGGGTAAAAAATTTAGCAAAACTAGTCTTCAAAAACGCGTTTAAAATTAACAGAAATTAAAAGTTTTAGTAGTTTAAAGTGGCCTGGTTGGGCTTCTGCCGACCAGAGCAAAAATTTTTTTTATTTAGCCTTAAAACGCATTTAAAAGGCATTCTGGTGCACAGTGTACAAGCAATAATGGGCAATGGGACCGCGATCATAAAGCAGACTCTGTTGGCAGCATGCCTATTTTTCTCATCAGTAGGACTATTCTTTGTTTAAAACTCTAACGAGCCATCTGATTTTCGGTTATTGCCAATCGATCGTCAACAATGATATCGGGCTCATCTTGAGCAGTCTGAGGATGGGGTTTGGGGCGCTGCAGATTTGTGTCCAGCTGCATGCGTGCAGCAGCGGTTTCTTCTTCGCAAGGAGCTGCAGAGAGTGTCAAAACGCTGACTCCGTGCTTGACCTCTCCCGGATGCACGCTCATCATTTGATATCCGGCCTGGACACTCATCTCGCAAGTAAACATACATACAGTACTAGTTTTCGAAACACTGCCTGCACGTACATGTGGTACAAATAGATCTGGTTCTTACCCTGGACGTTGGAGGTTTTGATCACGCCTACACGGACCTAAACCCGGACCCACTAATTGTGCGATTGGTGTGGTTGACACAGACAACCGATGTAACATTGAAAGGAAGTCTGACCAACACTGTCCGTCGAAAGACGTGGGCGCTTGCTGTGCACGTTGGCGGAGGCACTGTGAGTCTGAAAGTGTGTTTGTAGTTTACTTCAATTGAGTTGTTTAGCTGCAAGAGCTGGAACTGCGCAGGGAAAAGGGAGACGACGGTGTGTACATCACTGAGGTGCACATAGAAATTGGACCTGAGCAAAAACTGTCTTTCGCGGTCAACCAATGGATCGTGGGAACGCAGGTGGTCGCTGTGAAGCCAAATCCACCGCCAGACCACAAAGGTTCGGTGTTAGGAAACAGCCTTTGAGACTTCTTGACCTGGTTTGTTACAGTGCGCTACCACATTAGTCTGCACACTGGATCGCAACCGATCGGCAAAGGCACAGAAGGCGACTGCGCTTCAGATGGAACCGAGTGGACCCGAGGGGGATCGACAGTTGCAGACTGCCAGGACTGCGCCACATTGACACTGATCGGTGCATTGCGCAGATCAAGTATGATTCGATATGGTTGTGGACTTGAAACGGACACGACCTACAACATGACTGTCTACGACTTTGATATGGGTCGGCTTGAATCTGTCTATGTGCAGATTCACACAGCAGGAACTTGGTACAGTAAACCTATTCCAGCACGTAATGTACTGTATATTTGTTTGTGTTTCGAGTTTAGGTCAATCAAACGCATTCGTGTTTCTGCCGGTCGCATTCTCTATGAGTTCAGCAGCATTCCAGCTATTACGTACTGGCAGCCAGTTCTTGCGAACATTTCCTCTTCATCCTGGATCCACACTGGAGATGAAACGTTTGATTGCGCCAACTGAGCTCAGGTGGATTTTTCAAGTGTACGGCGTGTCAGATGCTCATAAAACTGGCGTCAAAGACCGGCGTTCAAGCTGGTGAAAAAGTCATTCGGAAAAAACTTCTGAATTTGTGTGAAAAACTAAAGCTGTTCAAAGCTTCGTGTCAGACCATTGCCATTGAGTCTCTTGACATCATAATCGGCGGCGTTCGTTTGAAGATAAAAAGACAGTTTTGGTACATAATTCATTCATTACTCTTAATTTTAGTCAATTTTTCCTTCTAACTCCACTGCAAAGGGGGTGTACACCCCCTGGTACCCTACTGCAAGCAATCACTGTTAAGCTGGGGCTAGGTGTCTTCGTGGTAGATGTTCCAGCGGCAATCCAGGAAGGTGGCATGCAGATCGAAGTCAGCATCTCCTGGCAAAGCAGGAACAAGATACGTGACTGGGGGAGGCGTTTCGTTACCATTTGGGGACTAGCCAGGTCGACCTGGGGCATTTTAGAGTCCGCTCGACAATCGCCCGGTGAGGGTATGTCGAGCTGCCCCGGAGGCGGTAACGTTCGACCCATAGTGGAGTTTCGACAATAAGTCAGCCAAAATACACTAGTATCAAAAGTCACCTCAAATAAAATAGTATCAAAAGTCAGGCAAAATACACTAGTATCAAAAGTCAGCCAAACTACACTAGCAGTCCGATCGGACCGCAATTTATTTGGCAGTTTCCCACAGCCGGGCGTCGATAAAGAAGCAGCTAAAGTAAAACAGGTCGATTAGTCATCTAAAGTTAAACAGAAGCAATAAGTCACCTGTAGTAAACTAGGTGGGCTTCGCGGCAGTTCCCACGGCTGGGCGTCGAATTTGGTTGCGAAGAAATGGGCGGGCGCCGACAAAAAGGCAGCTGAAGTAAAACAGATGCATTAGTCATCTGAAGTAAACTAGTAGCCAAAAGTCAGCCAAAGTAAAATAGTTTACAGACAGTTCTTGTAAACTAGTATACCAAAGTGGAAGAGTATAGCCAAACTTTGAAAAGATCCCTAAACCGCGACAGTGCCTTAAATTTTACCCTGTTAGGGTGGTCGGCGGATGGGGGGAATGGTCCGCGTACCGACGTGTCCAAATGTGCCCCGAAATTTGCAAACAAAATTTCGGGATATTTAAACTACGGTCCCGAGGTGGGGTTCCGAATCCACAAACCGTTGTTTCCGTACCAGGCTGGGGGTCCGAATTCGGTGGGGGTCCGGGGGTCCGAATCCATATTACCCCGTAGGGGGTCTGCTGCGTCTCATTCCATGGACCACGGTATACACATGGACACGAAGCCGAAAATTTTCCCTATACCACAGTTGCGCGACCCCGAAAATCGACCGAATCAACAAACTGGTGCCTAATCGAAGAAGTACAACGAACAGACAAGTAGCATAGAGATGTATTTCAACTGTGGCACTGCAAGCAATAATACAGTCAGCATCATCAGCACGAGATTTTCACCAAAACAGAGACCAGATGCAGAAAATTGCACAGACAACGACGAGATCACACAAAAACGTATCACAGTAAAACATTTCTAGACTTGAGCTTATAAGCCTTATTAACAATATTCATCTTACTAGAGCTATCAGACAACTTCTTGACAAGATTTTAGCACAGGCAATTACCTATTTTCGAAATCAAATACGAGAAAACTCATGACCCCGACGGCATGAGAAATCAGTGCCTAAAAATGTGATCAACCGGTTGTTCTTCTTCCAAAAGCAACAGCACAGCTTCAACAAAAGTGGCTTTAATGCTGTGGCACTGCAATAATGGCGAATAGAGAGTCTGCTCAGCCATGATACAGGAATAAACCAGCCAGGCTTTTTAGCAAACTCCGAAGGCAACAACGCTGGGCACAACCAAGCCACCGCGGTTGACCTGATCTATCAGCTGACCTATTTTTTGCGGATCGCTGTTCTCGACACTCAGCTCAGGTAATTCATCAACGTCGGCGTTTGGATCAAACAGAATGTCTTTGCAGACAACGCATTTTGTAAGTCTGAGAAGCGACTGCACCAAAGCACCGCAGACATAGAAAACAACGTTAGCGTCCGTGCAGTAATGGTCAGATTGGTTTGGCTGTCCCATTATTATTTGACCAACGCGTGAATTTTTTTAGCTCACCGGCCAGTATCAGTCAACAGGCGAGGGCACCGGAAGTATCTCACCTGTATTAACGTGGATTAATTTTTGATCAAGGAACCAGCTCGAATTTGTCATTCACTATCAAGCAGTTGCCGCGGAGTAAACCAGTAATTTCCACGGGACAATTGGCGATACCAGGAATATCGGCGTTCTAGTGGGTGGAGCGGAGTTGAATTTACCCAACAGAACGCAGTCCAATCGAAGCTCGGTTAGGCAATATCTAAAAATACACATATACTTAAATAAAATGAAAAATCTAAAGATCAGAAATATTCAAACATAAAAGAGCGATAACAGGAAAAACAATGCAAACGCAAAAATAATAATTACCTAGCTCTTTTTTTACCAATGTCTTACACATGTGCCGCGCGGCTAGGAACGTTTCAGAAGTTTACCCTGGTTTATCAGACGACTGCCACTCATCAAGAATTGACAAAAATGAGTTAGACTAACTAACTAACTAACAACGACCTATGTAGTGAAAGAGAAGTGGAGGTCTTTACTAGTGAATCTTGCACACGACACAACACAACAGACACACTCTCAAATGCACACACACGCAACCACTCGCTAACTTGCTACTACAAACACTCACCCAAACTATCAAACTCTTCATCACTCCCCTTTCAACGAGTGTCGACTGGCCGCCGCTGTGCCTGACAATCGGGGAAACGAACGAACTGTGAAAACTGCTCCGCCTCTGTTGACTCGGCATCTCCGGAAAACTGCTCTGTATTGACACCGTGCTGACTCGATCTCTTGCGCGCCACGTTTCGGCCTTTCCGCGCCTTTGTCTTCATCTGGTGACTCGGTAGGTACCTACTAGAGATGAAACCGCAAAGAAAAATACCGGATACCGGATAGTGCTTCCGATCAGAAAAATACCGCATTATCCGGTATTTTAAGCGGATAATAAGTAAAAATACCGGATACTGGATAGTGTTTTTGAGCTAAAAAATACCGGGTCATGGTTGCATCTCTAGTACCTATCCACATGCATGGGCCGCAAAAATCCGGAGGGGGTCTGGAGATCTGGAGGGGCCGGAAAAAAGTCCAAAAAACGCCTATTTTGTGTTAAATAAGCGAAAAATTTCTCCCTCCGGGTGGCGGGCGGGGGGCATGGCCGGCCGAGGGGTAGTATAGACCGGCGAGGGGAGGGGGTAAACCTCCCTTATCCCCTGCGGCCCATGTCTGCCTATCCACCTACCACCTACTATTAAAAAAGGAATCCTTGTTTTTTCGAACTTTCGAAAAATCCCTTTTATATAGGCGAATAGCTTAAAATGAAAGCATTTTACAGGTTTCCGGAGTACCTTAATCGCTCTCTGCTGATCAAATAACCTATACGAACGTGCATAGACCCGTAATTCGTTCCCGTAAAACTCACCTACTGATTCTGGGAGGATGACAAAAAAGGTTCGAAAAAATCGTGAAAAAATTGTTAAAAACTAACAAAATTACGTTAGAAAATGGTTGTTGTACCGGAATTTGGTTCTACAAGAATTCCATAAGTCAAATCAAGAATACATAATAAAGGAGAAAGAATGCTCCACTCAACGGCCGGCCGGCCTACCATGCGCTGCGCCAATATTTCAGGACTGGTTGCGAACGTTCGCAACCTCTCCTGAAATTTCAGGACTGATTGCGAAATTCCCAACCTGTCCTGAAAAAACGCAAGCAGCTTATGACAGGCCAACATGATTTCAGGGAAATCATGCGCCGGCCAAAAATTTTCGGATTTGTGAGCTAATTAATAATTAGAAATATTTAATAAGCGGCGCATTCTTGGTGTAGTAGGCTACCGGCCAGGTGAAGTCTATGTCGTCTGTCGTGTGTCTGTGTGCGTCCTACCGCAGTTCTCAGTTGGTGCAGGCAACAGAGGCAGAGTTTGCACGCGTGCGTGTCCTCCTGATTTTTCTCTTCTTTTCTTGCCTATTTTTAACCGTAACCGCAAAAACAGAGGTTTAAAGTCCGTCCATGGTTAGATTGTACTAGGTAGGGATATTGGTAAGTTATGCCGCCCGTAAAACACCGAGCGGCCAGCCGCGGCCTGTCCGTGATTTGAAATTTCCCAATTTTAGTTCCCTTTGAGCTACTGGACTGTCCCCTCAGTATGTGATGTCCAATAGCAACACCAATAATTCCTGCAAGTTTCGAAGCCGTACTCTTTGAATTACCGAAAAAATCGAATTCACCCTCCTGACCAACCTGATTCTGAGTTTTCGGTTCATAAAATCAGCATGAGCGTAAATTTTTGCACCAAGTTTGAGCCCGCCAGAGCGCTTGGCTGCACCGCGCAGCCCAATAAGTGACGTCAGTAGGAGCGGACGCCGCAGGGCCATTTTCTGATTTACGGGTGGCCTAAGTTAGCAATACCTATTAACCTAACCACGGACAGACTTCATTAATCTCTTTTTGCTGTTACGACCAAGAATACACAAGAAAAGAGAAAAACTTCAATTTTGCTTCACCAACTGAGAGCGCACACGGATACACTACAGAAGTAGACTTCAGCTGATTTATAGGCTACACTAAGAATGCGACACTTATTAGGTATTTCTAATTATTAATTAGCTCGCAAATCCGAAAATCTTTGGCCGGCGCATGATTTCTCTGAAATCATGTTGGCCTGTCATAAGCTGCTTGCTTTTTTCAGGGCAGGTTGGGAATTTCGCAACCAGTCCTGAAATTTCAGTAGGGGTTGCGAACGTTCGCAACCAGTCCTGAAATATTGGCGCAGCGCATGGTAGGCCAACCGGCCGTTGAGTGGAGCATTCTTGCTAGTTTATTATGTATTCTTGGTCAAATAAACAAACAAACTACCTAACTTGTTCTTCTTTTCTTCTTTTTTTTTAAATTTTCCTCGGCGGGAGCGTTTAATGTTTCAGCTGATGGGTAAACTCACGCGCAACTGCGGTAGAGATGGGTAAATGAAGGCGGTTTCAACTTCGTGTCCATGTGTATACCGTGGTCCATGCTCATTCGGTCCAGCAGATTGCTTGAGCGCGTGCGTTGTTGGTGCGCGCGCATTAAACTAAGCGTCTGGACTCAGGAAACACATGCGGCGCACACTGTAGCGTAGGGAAGCAAATGGTATCAGGTATTATTTGGTATTTTCTAGGTATTTGGTATTAGTATTTGGTATTTCGTATTTTTTATACCAAATAATACCAAATAGTTTAAATAATTAAACAGTTAGCTTTTAAGCGATAAATTCTGCATATTTTGCGACTGTATACCATGTCAGAGCTCTTATGTTCAGAGTTTTCTCTTTATTTCTAATTTACTAAAAGTTTAACAATGCAGATACGCAGAAGAAGACGTCTCTTTACCGTTTCTGAGCAACAAAACAACAAAGAATTCCGACCAGGTTAGCTTATAACACACAACCATTCGTGGAAAATTCTCGAAAAGTGGGAGTGGGCCCCCATGAAATGACGCAAGGCGATGTTGGGGGAAGGGGGGCCCGAAAAATCGGGATTTTGATACGACGTCGTTTATGGACGGCCCCTTTATCGAGACCGAGCCTAGACCGCAAACGTCACAACGTGCTTGTCCATTTCCCGAGTAAGTGAAAAACCATCAAATTCTGCTCGTTTTCTTTCTCGGCATGACCAGATTTCTTTTAGATGCAACAAAAACTCTTCCACTTAGGCAAAACTTATATATTTTTGCTGAAAAAATAACAAAAAGTATGACTTTGCGCTCATTCCAAACAGCTAGCGACCTGTTTATCAACTATTTGGAATTATTTGGTACAGAAAATACCATCTGGTATTTGGTATTTTTTATACCATTTGCATCCCTACTGTAGCGAGCGCCCGGCGCAACGCGAACGGTTATAATTAGGCTTTAAGAGTCAGTCTCTGGACCAATCGAGTTTTAGTATTCAGACCCAAAATTGAAACTTTGGCCTAGAGAGCTGTAAGTTGGTACACTAATACACATCGATAGGTTATGTAACCACCGCAAAGGATTTCCCGATTCGACGCTCCACGCTCGAGATACGGCCGTCTGAAAATCGGCTCGCTTAACTATGGGACAAAAATTTCGAACTTGAATTTCTTTCCTGCTAAAACCAGTTGGGACCTAGAATTTGGAGATTTTACGTAACTTTTAGAGTACTTTTGGAGTAAATTGACTTCAAATGGCTGAAAATCAGATTTTTTCCAGTTTTACTATGGGACAAAATTTGCGATTTTCAGCCATTTGAAGTCAATTTACTCCAAAACCCCGGGCCGTGGGCTATCGTGCTTGGCACCAATCTGTAGCTAACAAATGGCGCTACAATAATCTCTGAAATAAAATCACCCACATAGGGGGGGGGGGCTCCAGACGAGCTAGCGGGGCGGGAAGGGGGTCGAAAAAATATTTTTTCGTCATAATCGAAAACCGACCAAAACTTCTTAAAGTACTCTAAAAGTTACGTAAAATCCCCAAATTCTAGGTCCCAACTGTTTTTAGCAGGAAAGAAATTCAAGTTCGAAATTTTGACCAATAGTAAAACTGGAAAAAAAATGCGATTTTCAGCCATTTGGAGTCAATTTACTCCAAAACCCCGGGTCGCGGGCTATCGTGCTTGGCACCGATCTGTAGCCAACAAATGGCGCTACAATAATCTGAAATAAAAAAACCCATATCGGGGGGGTCCAGACGAGCTAGGGGGGCGGGAAGGGGGTCGAAAAAAATTTTGTTCGTCAAAATCGAAAACCGACCAAAAATTCTTAAAGTACTCTTAAAATTACGTAAAATCCCCAAATTCTAGGTCCCAACTGTTTTTAGCAGGAAAGAAATTCAAGTTCGAAATTTTGTCCCATAGTAAAACTGGAAAAAAAATGCGATTTCAGCCATTTGAAGTCAATTTACTCCAAAACACCCGGGTCGCGGGCTATCGTGCTTGGCACCGATCTGTAGCCAACAAATGGCGCTACAATAATCTGAAATAAAAAAACCCATATACGGGGGGTTCCAGACGAGCTAGGGGGGCGGGAAGGGGGTCGAAAAAAATTTTTTTCGTCAAAATCGAAAACCGACCAAAAATTCTTAAAGTACTCTAAAAGTTACGTAAAATCCCCAAATTCTAGGTCCCAACTGTTTTTAGCAGGAAAGAAATTCAAGTTCGAAATTTTTGCCCCATAGTTAAGCGAGCCGATTTTCAGACGGCTGTATCTCGAGCGTGGAGCGTCGAATCGGGAAATCCTTTGCGGTGGTTACATAACCCATCGATATGTATTAGTGTACCAACTTACAGCTCTCTAGGCCAAAGTTTCAATTTTGGGTCTGAATAAGGCAAAGGGCCAAAACTCGATCAGTTCAGAGACTGACTCTTAAATATGCAAATTCAGATAATCAAAATTCTTTTCGTTTTGTTCACAATAAAAATCTAACAGTGTATGTATAGTGAATAACTAAATAAACGTACGGGTATTGAAACAAACAATAAACAGTTGCATACAGTACATACAGCTAGATTACTTATCCGTCTGCTCAGGCAACAATTCAGCAACCAAATGTTGCATTTTCTACCGCTTTGCGCGCCATGAATGCGAACGCAACATTTGTTGCTTGACTTTCGAGTCTCAGCAGGCGCAACTGTGAATGGGCTGCAAATAGAATGGAGGGGTCTCAGACCGACGCGAAAATTTTGCCGCCCCAAAGTCAGCCATCCTCACATTAACAGACCAGATTACTTTCCGCATTCAACCGGTCAAAGGCTATTGACCTCTAGTGTCAATCATCTCTGAGGTCAGTGTTTGTTTCAATTGACCGGCGGCGATGGATTATTTATTCCAGTCTCTATCTCTGCTGTCTGCTTTAATTTATTCGGCTTGCCAGTTTCCTATCTCTGCCATTCTGCTTTAAATAGCGCGCCTTTGTCTCGCAGCGAGGGCCTGATCTCACGGCCGCTGAGCAATTACGTCGGCGCGCCGTGCATTAAACGGTAATATGGATTCGGACCCCCGGACCCCCGGACCCCCTCCGAATTCGGACCCCCAGACTGGTACGGAAACAACGGTTAGTGGATTCGGAACCCCACCCCGGGACCGTAGTTTAAAGTTCCCGAAATTTTGTTTGCAAATTTCGGGGCACATTTGGACACCTCGGTACGCGGACCATTCCCCCCATCCGCCGACCACCCTAACTTTAGGGCTCAGTTTCAAGCTGATGCTTAGGTTCAGGCTTAGCTGGGTGCAGATTCAGAGTTAGGATCATCCTTTAGGGTAAAATTTAATATGGCAGTTTGCCTTGCCAGATGGGATTGAGCCGGCAATCGGTTTCTTTAAGCTCTGATTTTATAAATTACTGTAATGCGGTAAATTCGTTCGTATATAATCATTATGTGATGACTTTGCGTAACGTATTTCCCAGCAAACTGCACGTCATAGAAATAAATTAAGCATCGGCTAAACGATTGTCAAAAATCCTTGACTTGGTGATGAGTAAAAAAAAGCTGCGTAACAGTTAAAGCGGAAGGTCAACATTGAGCATTACAGTGAACAAATAAACTTGCACAAAAAATTGAGTCCAACAAAGTATTTCTCAGATAAAAATAATTTAAATATAATGAAAGATGCCATACGGCAGGTAGGAGAGCAAAAAACTGACTTCTTCACACTGTCGCTGACTGAGCTCCACTGAAAGTGCATCAAATCTGAATAAAAATTGTGCTAGAAATCTTTACTAGCGAAGGAGCTACTACTGTATATATGAATCTAAAACTCATCATAGTCAGGGTCGTGCCAATCTGGTGATCCAAAATCCCCTGATATGCCCCCGATTTTGCCTGCCCAACCAGATGCGAGGAAATTTTGAAAATTGCGTTTGAAAGGCAGTCTGAGCATACAACTAGTTTTAGTAGTTTGAAGAGGTTTGGTTGGGCCGCCCAACCAGGGCTAAAATTTTCTAAAAAATCAACCTTCAAAAACGCGTAAGAAAGGCATTCTGACCACAGAACTAACAGGTTTAGTAGTTTGAAGAGGTTGGTTGGGCCGTCCAACCAGGGCGAGAAATTTTTTGAAAAATTACCCTTCTAAAACGCACTGATATGGTCTAAATTGCATGCGCTTTCATTGCTGCTTCTACATTACCTACTGAATGCATGTTTTTATGTAGTGACGCACCGCAATTTCCGCTGATAAGTCCCAAAATCCCATGACAAATTTTAAATCCCCTCACCGAATCCGAACCCTGATAGTATTGGGGGAATTGAAATGCCGTTGTTGAACACAGTAACCGAGACTACATTGTATCTCTTTCGCTGGAAGGGAGCATCACATTGGTTCCACAGTACAGTAGTATATTCGTACGCGCTACTGTTGTTAAGTAAATTATAATTATAATTTTAATTATACTTTTTAGAAATTTACTAATACAAGTAAATTATAGTTTGAATTATATTAAAAGTGAATTTTTGCCTTAAGTAAATTATAAGTATAATTTCAATTAATTTTTTTAGAAATTTACTAATACAAGTAAATTATAATTAAATTATATTTCAAATTAATTTACTTAGAAACAGTAGTGCGCGCGCATGTAGGTAGACCAATAATAACGAAGTATTTAAAAAGATTTATCGTACTTACGGTACACAAGGAAATATGTAATCACACCATACGGCAATATCGAATCAAGTATAAAGTGCCCGAACAGAGTTGCGTCAGTACTCCAATCTACCAGAGAGAATTTGCGACCAGCCACACTAGCACAGATCATACACTAAAATAGAAGAAGTAAAGTGAAAATCGGTACCGGAAGATCAGAAAAGATCATACACCAAAATAGGAGAAATAAAGTGAAAATTGGTACCGGAAGAACAGCAGAGATCATACACTAAAATAGAAGAAATAAAGTGAAAATTGGTACAGGAAGAAACTTGAATTGCAGCTTGAAACTGAGGCCTAAAGTTAGGGTGCTCGGTGGATGGGGGAAATGGTCCGCGTACCGAGGTGTCCAAATGTGCCCCATATAATTTTCCAAATATAATTTCGTGAAATTTAAACTACGGCCTAGGTGGGGTTCCGAATCTTAAGAACCATTTTTCCGTACCAGGCTGGGGGTCCGAATTCGGTGGGGGTCCGAATCCATATTACCCATTAAACAAACAAAGATCTGGACCGAAGGGAGGAGGCCCATTCCCCCCCCACCCGGCGCTGCAGCGGCCGGATTACGGTATGCGCTATCAGCTCTATGTTTGGTGTGAAAATATATTTTTCTTCCCCTTCGCTGAGGTTTTTGAGAGGTCAGAAATGATTTTATATTTGGAAAATGCGTCTCTAGGAGTTCTGGTAAACATCGGTTTTATCGGTCCCTCAGCGGCCGGCTCAGTAGGCACATGGTCTGACCTTAACGCGCGCGGGCGACGGCCGCCGGCTGACCAGGCCATGGCAGGGCTGAGATTAGAGCAGCCTATTACAATACATTGCGGTCGGTCGGCGCTAACACAATAGGTTTCTTTACTTTCTTTCAAGTTTTCTTGCGACCCGTGTTTTGGACATCTCCAGACAACACCGCCGAGTTTAAAGCTGGCGTCTTTGACTAGTGACATGTTCTTCTGGCACAGAACACTTTTGAGGACCGGCAGAGATTAGTTGATATTGAGGGCAAAACTCAATCAAAGCTTTCTCTACTGTGTCAAACTGCCGAATGTGTTTAAACAAAGGGGCGAGATAATCACCCCAACAGTGGATTGGTGGAGTGACCGTTCCGATCCATATTTATACTTGAGGTCAGCGAAAACCCGCAAGTTATTTTTCTGAACTAATTATTGTCTAAGTACAAGGAAGCAAAAACAAAACAAGAAAGCCTTCCGCATTGGTTGGGCAAACTGCAATGCGTTGATTGTAATCGGCCGCTCTAAGCTGCCCTAGCCTGATCTGCCGCCGAGTTGGATAGGATGGCCTTTCGACCCTTGTGTTTTGGATATCTCCAAACAACACCATCGAGTTTGAAGCTTGCATCTTTGACAAGTGACATGCTCCTTTGGGTTCTGGCACAGAACAGAACACTTTGGAGAACCGGTACAGATCAGTTGATGTTGCCGGCAAAACTCAGTCGCTTTCTCTCCTGTGTAAAACTGCCGAATATGTTGAAGCAAATAGGCTGACATAGTCAAGCAGTGGTGGGTTGGAGTGACCGTTCCGATCGGAGCTAATTGTTGCTTTAAGTACCCAAACGTGGTCACCGGAAACCCGCAAGATATTTTCTGAGCTAACTGTGGTCTTACGTATCCCAAGGATGCCGGAAACAACAAAGCCTGCTGGATTAATGCGGCAATGTAATGTATTATAACCGGCCGCTCTAATCTCGGCGCTGGCCTGGTCGGCCGGCCGCTCGCGCGCGCGCTAAGGTCAGAGCATGTGCCTAATGCGCCGGCCGCTGAGGGACCGACAAAACCGATGTTTACCGGAGTTCTTTTATGTTTCTAAGTAGAGTCCTGCACGGGCCGACTTTTTGGCGGCCCGGCCCGGCCCGGATTTTTAAATTTTTAGATGGGCCCGGCCCGGCCCGGCCCGGGGGTATTGGTAGGCCCGGCCCGGCCCGGCCCGGCAGTCTGAAATCTAGGCCCGGCCCGGCCCGGCCCGGCAAATTTGAAATTGACTTAAAATCGACTGCAAATGGTGTTGTGATGACTTGTGCATGGTTGGCTTAGGCTGCCATTCAATATAGTGATGATACGGTGCTTCAACTTTAATACAAGTAAAAATCTTCGGCTCATCTGGAATGCAAGTCATTAAAGCAACAAAACAACGCATACACAGCTTTAAACACTCAAAGATTGTCTCTTAAGAACAAAATGCTGTCAACTGAGTCCGGTTTAAGCTAATCGGCGCAAGTAGTGATCTCCCTATCTAAATATGGTGAAATATTTTTCAAACGCAAACGTATGCGCAGATTTCATGAACGGCGCCAATTTATGCTCACATGTCTTTGGCGCACAGACTAAGGCGGGCGCTATTTTTATTAGTGCATACAACTTGCTAGTATGTATGGACGAATATTTTTAGTAAAGCCGCCAACAATGGCAGGCCCGGCCCGGCCCGGCCCGGGAGTTCCAAATCTCAGGCCCGGCCGGGCCGGGCCGGGCCGGGCCGGGCCGGGCCGGGTCCGGGCCGACAAATGCAGGTCTCTATTTCTAAGACAGGCTCTCCGGAGCGTGTCTATACTGATGCGTCCATCTAGGGGTATTTTTATGTTTTTAAAACAGGGCCTCTGGAGCGTTCCTATAGTCTATACCGATGCGTCCCCTAGGGGTATTTTTATGTTTTTAAAACAGGCCCTCCGGAGCGTTCCTATACCGATGCGTCCCCTAGGGGTATTTTTATGTTTTTTAAACAGGCCCTCGGGAGCGTTCCTATACCGATGCGTCCCCTAGGGGTATTTTTTTGTTTTTAAAACAGGCTCTCCGGAGCGTTCCTACACCGATGCGTCCCCTAGGGGTATTTTTATGTTCTTAAAACAGGCCCTCCGGAGCGTTCCTACACCGATGCGTCCCCTAGGGGCACTTTTATGTTTGGAAAACAGGCCCTTCAGAGCGTGCCTATACTGATGCGTCTCTAGTGGTACTTTTATATTTGGAAAATTGTCAGGTCCAGACCCAACCCAGGCCTCCAAAAGTCGGTGACGGTAAATACGTAAATGGGAACCGAACTGGAGCTGCCGTTGCACCGTACCTGATAACAGCAAAGGGGAGGGATGTTTGCACTTGCAGGCAGGTATTCTGAAAATAATTGGCATGCCGGGTATCGGTATTTATAAAAATTGCAACTACTTAGAGATTTAAGCTGTTCTGTTTTAGTGCCTTTACTACCACTTCTCTGTGAAGTCGTTTAAACTTCGCGCGCTTTATGTTTTTTCACATGCAGCAATATTACAGTAACCCGCCGCGGCAGCGCCGGGTGGGGGGGAATGGGCCGGGAATCTGGACCGAATGGGCCGCAAATCACCGGTATACGGTATTATTATACGGTATGTATATGGTACCGTATAGTTGTTAAAACTGAATCAGCAAGATTTTTGCAGTAAATTCATGTCATTTTCGCGCTTTTAAAGGTGCCAGTACTGTTTTTTAGTTATGTAAACCATGTTATCGGTTATAAAAACACAAAAATCTACCTTTATCGCCAGATCGCATAGTTGATAAGGGGTAGCGATCGACCGGAATTCCGGTTCCGGCCGGAACTGGCAGTTCCAGTTCCGGTCCGGTGCTGAAGGAACTGTTTGACTTTCCGCTCTTTTCGGAAGCAACCCTGCTAAATTTCATGCAATAACGCTAAACACTATTAATAAATCGGCAAAACTGACTTTTAGGGGTCCCTAATGTGGGCGTATATCTCAGGATCTAAGCAGAGCACAGTAATGAAAGTTTCAGCAATCTTTTAGAATTTATTGATCTTTCATTTAAAAAAGGATTCACTCAAATCCGTTGAGATTTGCAGTTGCTACAGCGGTGGCAAAACTGACTATTAGGGGTCCCTAACAAAAATTTCAATTTTATCTACCGTATTCAGTTGACTCCTAAGCCTAAGCCTCAGCCTAAGCAAGAAATTGATTAATTAATATAGGTACGTATAATAGAGGAACCCCTAAAAGTCATTTGTTAAGGGAAATCTCAACGGATTTGATTGAATCTTTTTTAAATGAAAGATCAATAAATTCTTAAACGATTGCTGAAATTTTCATTAATGTGCTCTGCTTAGATCCTGAGATATACGCCCTCATTAGGGACCCCTAAAAGTCAGTTAAGCCAATAAATCACCTACGGGGGTAGCGGAATAGACCTCGAGTCTCTGATCGCAGGCCGTAAGGCCCCCCGCAAATCGGATCGGATAAATCACCTAAAAACTTTGTTTTAGGCAACAATTTTGATTGCTATCTATTAGGTATGGCCAATGGTTTTCAAAAATTCACGCTACAGCAAAACAATTATGCTAAAACCGCCGATAACATGACCGGATGCGATAATATACGCAAAAAACCGCACTTGATTCCATGAAAAATTAGAAAAATGCGATCTAAAATCATTCGTCTGCGAAGAACTTTTGTATGGCGCACTTGGTACCATTTTTATTTATGGGCGACAGATTTGAATAACTGGCGCTACACGGAAAAATTTATGCTAAAACGACAAAGCATGACCTGATGCGATTATTTACGCAAAAAACCGCACTTAATTTCATGAAGAATTGGAGAAATGCGGGTTCAAAACAGCCGCGTGGGTTAAATCGCGTAAATTAGTGTTTATAACTTGGTCGCCGTCCCAGCGGTGGCTGATTTTCAATGGCGCGAGTTACGAAGGTGCAACCAAATTGATTGTTTAAAATCTACTAAAAAAGATGTGAATATTCGTCGCACAGCTAAATTAATGCGAAAAAGTATGGTTGGAATTGTTGGGTAGAATAAAAGCCAGAAATGGCAAAAATTAAGGGTTGCAGAAACTTCAACACCGTTTGTGGGGTTAACGACAAACAGCAGAGAGCCAATTCTTATATCAGTCGAAAGCCTGAAGTCTACTGTATACGGAACCGATTGAACATCTTTCGCCGAATTCGTCGTTTTTTCACAAGAACGAGAAACATGAAAAAAATGCACGAAAAAGCCGATTTTCAGTAGTTAAGGAAGAATCAAATTTGTGGGGACCATGCCAAAGTGAGGAAAGAAAAAAAGCGGTGCTATATAGGTAACGAGTTGCGGTGATTTTAAAACCAGTTGAACAAAATTTGAATCAAGTCTCCTTTTAGCAGAAAATAGACATTAAAAAACGACGAATTCAGTTTTCGAGAGAAAAATGCCCTTTAACGGCCGAATTATGATTCAATATGCATCTTATTCGATAGCTCACACTCTGTTTCATATAAATACATCACATCCTCCTATCAATAACGGAACACAAAAAAGCATTTGCGCTTGAAGTTGCAAAAACCATTTTGGACCACTTTTTGGCTGTGTTTTTGTATTTTCTATTCCGCGCCGCGCGCACGTGCTTTGGCCATCCCTATATCTATCACTGTTTTTTCTCAGAAGTGCACACAAAAGTGTCGATAATTTACTACAGCTCACTCAAATGGTGCTGAACAATTACAGTAGTTCCAGATGGAAAATTTCAGTTGTTTCGATATTTTAAAGCCGAAATTTAAATAAAACAGTGGTGTAAAGAGCTAGCCCCCCGAATCTAAAAGAACGCCAAATCATTAAGGGTGTATGCCTGAGGGGGTCAACCCTCCTCTACTCCCCTTTGCCCATGTCTGTGTATGGGGAATGTAGGATTCTCTGAGAAATCAGTAAACTGAAACTAAACTAAATCAATGTTTTTGGTGCTTAAACAGCATGTTAACATTACTTGAACATATAAAACAGTAAATGTTTCATGGCAGTTCTACCAGTTCTAGCAAAGCACCCTGTAACTGTCTTCTGCAGTTTCCAGCTAGAATTTTTAGGGAGCAATTTCGAATTTTTAGCCTCCGCTGAAAAGTTCCAGTTCCGCCCGGAACCGGGGTAATTCCGGTCCGGTTCTGGTTGGAATTTTGGTTCCGGCCGGTCTAATGAGCGGTTCTGCTCTTTGTTCCTGCGGTAAATAAGACATTGTTTAGGACCGTTACTGGTTTCTGAACCATCTACACAGAGATTATCAAGACGTTGATTGCTTTCCAAAATGAGTGGTGGGTCTAAATCAGATTGCCTGAAATGCGATCTCTGTGGGAAGACGTTCGATTCTCGCAGTGGACGTTCTCGTCATCGACGGTCTGTGCATCCAGATGCAACCCCTCCACCTTCATGTGTTGTTGGCAAAAAGCAGTGCGGTCTCTGCAAAGGTAACTCTGGCCACCGATTTGACTCAAATGAACAGAATAACAGCTTTGTTTAGTTGTTTACCCAACCAATGATTTGTTGTGCAAGCACATCGGAGAAGCGCACAAATTAAAAGCCGATGTGATCACAAAGCAGTTTGCCTCAAAATCTGACTTCACTGCTTGGAGACAGGAAACAGAACGCGCAACCAACTGCGGTTTCAGGAATCGGGGAAAGCAACACACAACGATGTATTTTGAGTGCCGTCGGAGTGGCAACTACACTCCAAGTACACATTACCGAGCTTCCAAAGAAACGCCAACTATCAAAATTGGGTTTTCCTGTACTGCCTTCATTCGGGCCAAAATATCTAACGATGGGTAAGTGCCTTCTAAGTACTTGATTTATTATTCCGTTGCACTTCATAATAAAGCAGATTCCTACTGCTGAGGGCTAACGAGGCTTTATTGGTGAAAGGCACGCACGTATAGTAGAGCAGAACGAGTGATGTAGCAGAAAAATAGACATGTCAATTGTGGCACTACGCCACTACCATCACTGCAGACAGAACATTATATACATAGTGGGAGGCACGGTCAATTTGTTAAGAGAACCAGCACAACGTCGTTACACCGCCGTCACCGAACCAACGCAATGCACGACCTCTTCGGATCCAACACCTACAGGCTGAAGTCGTGGCCGGAAAAGGGAACTCGAGGGAGAGCAACGTTTGCGTAAGAACCGCGACGACATGGCCGTCCAGTCTAAACACGTGAAAACGGCGCATGTATACAATACTTTATCCGCTCCGAGCTGACGAAATCATAGTTTTTGTCACACTGTCATGGAGTTTCAAATCCTGTTCTATATACATCTGCATGGATTCAGCCAATTGCCACCTACCGTGCCTTTGGACCAGCGCATGCGGTACGCCTGCATTCACTGCAGTGGTAGCTCCACCTGCTCTCAAGCTATGCGTACCGTAAGCCCGCGGATCCTCGCCCAGCTCGCTAAGGGCTTCTCTGAGCCCCTTTAAAGCGGCTTCGTAGCTCACGGGTTGTTCGGTCATTGTCGTAACCCGGCCACCGCGTGACATGGCACGCAAAAACGGCAACTGCTGCCCTTCGCCAACTTTGGGCGGAAACTGCGCTTGGTATTCTCTTAGCACACGGACGGGGTCAAGGGTCGGGTTGTCCCCTTTTGAAATCACAACCCACTTTCCTTTTCGAAACTGGTCTGTCTTACTTTTGCGTAAATAGTAGGTATGGCCAATGGTTTTCAAAAATTCACGCTACAGCAAAAAAATTATGCTAAAACCGCCGATAACATGACCGGATGCGATAATTTACGCAGAAAACCGCACTTGATTCCATGAAAAATTAGAAAAATGCGATCTAGAAGCGTCCGTCTGCGAAGAACTTTTGTATGGCGCACTTGGTACCATTTTTAATTATGGGCAACAGATTTGAATAACTTGCGCTACAAGCAAAATTTACGCTAAAACGGCAATAGCATGACCGGATACTATTATTTACGCAAAAAACCGCACATAATTTCATGAAGAATTGGAGAAATGCGGGTTCAAAACAGCCGCGTGGATCAAATCGCGTAAATTAGTGTTTATAACTTGGTCGCCGTCCCAGCGGTGGCTGATTTTCTATGGCGCGTGTTACGAAGGTGAAACCAACTTGATTGTTTAAAATCTACTAGAAAGATGTGAATATTCGTCGCCCAGCTAAATTAATGCAAAAAAGTATGATTGCAAGTGTTGGGTACAATAAAAGCCTGAAATGGCAAAAATTAAGGGTTACAGAAACTTCAACACCGTTTGTGGGGTTAACGGCAAAGAGCAGAGAGCAAATTCATATATCATTCGAAAGTCTGAAGTCTACTGTACACGGAACCGATTGAACATTTTGCGCCGAATTCGTCGTTTTTTTACAAGAACGAGGAACATGAAAAAAATCCACGAAAATGCCCATTTTCAGTAGTTAAGAAAGAATCAAATTTGTGGGGACCATGCCGAAGTGCGGAAAGAAAAAAACCGGTGCTATATAGGTAACGAGTTGCGCTGATTTTAAAGCCGGTTGAACAAAATTTGAATCAACTCTCCTTTTAGCAGAAAATGGCGATTGAAAAACGACGAATTCAGTTTTCGAGAGGAAAATGCCCTTTAACGGCCGAATTATGATTCAAAATGCATCTTATTCGATAGCTCACACTCTGTTTCATATAAATACATCACAACCCCCTATCAATAACGGAACACAAAAAAGCATTTGCGCTTGAAGTTGCAAAAACGGTTTTGGACCACTTTTTGGCCGTGATTTTGTATTTTCTATTCGGCGCGGCGCGAACGTGCTTTGGCCATCCCTATAAATAGACCAAAACTCTGCTGTCCGCAATTTGCACATCCGAGCATCTCAGACTCAAAGTCTCCGAAATTCGTAGGAAACCAAAGAACGATAGTACTACCAAAGCCGCTGTTCTCATATTTACTTTAGCATCAAAACGCAATGAGAAAATTTTTGAAACTAAACGTAGGGACAGAGGTTTTACCCTCTGTGGTGGCTGTAAGCTTTTTCTAGCCTTGGCTTGTACTACAGAACGTATTACGAATGAAGTGGTAGGATCATTTTGTTAGCGGTTTACGCAGTGAATGTCGCTATGTAGCCAAGGAACACAACAGAGTTTATTGACAACACAATACAAGTAGTTTGTTACACAACAAGAAGAAGGTATATGCAAAAAAAATGTCACTGCGTCTGCTTTCATTCCTCCCCCTGATGCAGTGAAATGTGAGTAACTCCCAACTGCTCTCGCAAACGGCAAAAAGTGCTCTTGGGCAAAGGTTTTGTAAGCAAATCCGCTACCATATCCTCTGACGGGAGGTGCTCCAGAGAAATGGTCTTGTGTACATTGACTTCATCACGCAGAAAATGATGGCAGATTCGAATATGTTTCTGACGAGCGTGATGGATCGGATTATAGGTCATAAGCATAGTCGGCAAGTTGTCTTCATAGATAGTCACTGGCGGCACTCCTTTTTGCCCCAATTCTTCGAACAACTGTCGCAGAAACAAAGCTTCACGACCTGCTTGTGAAAGTGCGATATATTCAGCGTTTGTTGTCGAGTGAGCAACTGTCTTTTGTTTGGAGGACTGCCAAGAAATCGGACCATCTGCTAACATGAAAGCATAGCCGGACCATGACTTTGAGTCATCTTTGTCGAGTTCATGAGCTGCATCAGCGAATCCATACAGATCAAATGATACTTGCCGGTAAACCAATCCATAGGTCGACGTTCCCTTGAGATACTGTAGAATTCGGTAGAGGGCAGTCCAGTGTGCTTCAGTTGGTTGAGAAGAGAAACGGGCACAGCTGGTAACAGCATTAGCGATGTCTGGACGAGTGGCCAATGAACAGTAGAGAAGACTGCCAACGATCTGCAAATACTTACGCCTTCTTTCTTCATCAATCGGCTTTGAATCTTCTCGCCGCAGAACTACATTTGAATCGGCAGGTGTGTCATAAATACGATTTCCAGTGACTCCAAATTTTTGTATCATCTGTTCAATGTACCGGTCTTGGAGCAGAGTGAGAGATCCATCTTTCTGTCTAATCATGTTGATTCCAAGTAGATGATGAATCTGACCCATATCTACCATCTTGAAACCTGTCCTCAGTCCAATTTTCAGCTTGGTCATTGCTGCTTCTGTTTCAGTAATGAGAGTGAGATCGTCAACATACACAGTCACAATGGCGAATGGGTTGAAGCGAACAAACACAGAATAGTCTGAGACGCACTGAGTGAACCCAAGATCCTTCAGATGCTTAACGAGTTCAACATTCCACATACAAGCAGCTTGACAGATACCATAGATCGACTTGACCAATTTGCACACAACAAGGTGTTCTTCTCCTTCCTTGATGTATCCAGGCGGTTGAGCCATGTAAACTTCGATTCCATCTTCAACATATCCATTCAGAAACGCAGTTTCAACATCCATCTGATGAATAAGGAGATTCTTGGATACAGCAAATGCAAGAACTGATCGCAGAGTGTTGAGACGAAGTGTTGGCGAAAAGGTATCGAAATAGTCTATCCCAGGGATTTGAGAAAATCCTTTGGCAACGACACGTGACTTGTACTTGTTAAGTGTGCCATCAGCATTGTATTTGCGTCTGAGTACCCATTTTGAACCAATGGCTTTCCGTCCGGGAGGCAGTTTGACCAGTTTCCAAGTCCCCATATTTATAAGTGACTGTACTTCTTGATCACAAGCTTTCTTCCATTCAGCAGCATCCGGCTGAGCAAGTGCTTCTTCCAGAGTTTTGGGGTCCGGGTCCTGCAAAATAGTGGTTGGACCATCAGGGCATAAAAGAATTTTGTCAGTTGTCGAAAAATGTAGAGCATCAATTGAATCAACCAGATATGTATCACTCATGGTTTCACAGCCATCATCAAGACGTTTTGGCTTCCTCAAAGCAGCTCTAGGTCGCAGCGTATATTTGGTCTTTGCTTCTCTAGCATCTTCCTGCGGCGGCTGCGTCGCTTCTTCTTCAACTGGAGGTGGTGGTTGTATTTGATGTTCTTCCGCAGGAGTGCCAACGATGACGTCATCACCCTCCGATACACGTTCACGGTGCAGAGTGAAGTGATCTTCGGCAAAGACAACGTCCTTCAGTGTTTTGACTTTCTTTTTGTCTGGGTCATACAGACGGTATCCAGGAGAATCAATGCCGTATCCAACAAAGACATACTTGGTCGCCTTCGGAGCGAACTTCTGCTGGTCCATAGGAGCTTTTAGAGCATACGCGTCACAACCCCACACACGTAGGTGACTGACACTTGGGACCTTGCCAGTTAATCGCTCATATGGCGTCTTAGTTCCATCTCCATACTTTGTTGGAAGTCTGTTCTTGATATGTACTGCAGCATGAATGGCTTCAGACCAGTAGGGTGGCGGCTTGTTGGCTAGGTAACGCATCGACGTGACCATATTTCCAAGCGTTCGGTTTAGCCGTTCGGCTATGCCATTACACTGCGGTGTGTACGGTGGTGTGACCTGGTGCTCGATGCCTGCTTTCTTCACAAAACGTTCGAATTCAGCGGATGTGTATTCTCCACCATTGTCACTGCGAAATTTCTTTAGATTGGCGTCGAATTGTCGCACAACCAGGCTGTACCATTCCTTGAATTTGTCGAAAACTTCAGACTTGTGCCTCAAGGTATATATCCAGGAGAAACGAGAGTAGTCGTCAGTGAACGTGACATAGTACTTTGAGCCAGAGTAGGATTTCACTTGCACCACACCAACATCTGACAGAACCAGTTCAAATGGCTTTCTGGCAGTTACGTCACCAATGCGAGGATGCGGTCCACGCTTCGCTTTTGCAAAAATGCATCCCTCACAGGTCGGTAGTTGAGCGGCTGCTGGTACTGAAAAATCCAGTCCTCTGACCATTTTCTTGTTCACTAACTTTTTCAGACGGTCTTCTCCAACGTGACCTAAACGACGATGCCACAATTCATACTTGTTCTCAGGAACAATTGCGGCACAAAATCGGTCGGCCAACTTCAAAATCTTCTGAGTTTTCGGCTTGACAGCATGTCCTTCTAGCTGGTAGTCTCCAGTCCCGTGGTCAACGGCGACTCCACACAGCTTTCCATTCGTGGCATAAATCAGACACTTGTTGTCAAAATGTGGTTGACTGAATCCAAATCCATTCTTTTGACCCTTGCGGATGGAGATCAGATTTGTCGTTGCAGTGGGTATGTGTAGTGTGTTACGTAGAGTGACACGAGTGCGTTTGTCGTTGCATACCATAATCACACCTACACTGCCCATTCCGATTGCTGCGGTTTGCGTTTTGCTATCAGCGAGTGTTACAGGATGCGGTTTCAGAAATTCAACATACTCACTGAACAACTCCCTGTCACGCACAACATGTTTCGTAGCTCCAGAGTCAAGCAGAAACTTCTGTTGCAGGTCGGTAGTGGCAAGGACACAGTCAGCAGCATACAGAAAGTGACCTCCTTCTCCGGCATCATCATCGGATGAGCTATCGGCGACTTTGGCTGCTTTAGCGGATTCTTTAAACTTTGACTTCTTCTTCTTTGCAAACATTTTCGATGGGGCTTTCGATTTGTCTTTTGGCTTTGGACACTCATTCCAGTAATGTCCCACTTCGTTGCAGTTGAAACAGGGAAAACGACTGGTATTGCTATGAACAGAAGACTGACCAAGGCGGCGCGTCAACATGACAGTCTCAGTCTCCGCGTGTTGCAGTTTAACTTCAGCTGAACGCAGCGCTTCGTGTAGCATGGCAACTGACAGATCCTCCTTGGCTCGATATATCTGCGCGGTCATGGCAAACTCCGGCAACAGTCCGTTCATGGTGATTGCCAAGCGTAGCGTGTCATCGATTCGGTGATCGCAGTCTGCTAAGCGTCCGACAAGTTCAGCAACAGAGCTGAACCAGTCATCGATCGACTGACCTTGTCCCTGTTTCAAATTCACGAACTGAGTGAGCAGCTCCATCTTGTTCGCAACAGTTGGACGGTCAAAGTACGTAGTCAAGGCGGTCCACATCAGACGAGGATTTTCTCCGATTGTGATGCTGTGCCAGACGTGAAACAGTGAAGAGTCAATTTTGCAGTTCAGCACGTTTCGGACTTTGGCAGCATCAACGTCCCATGTCTGTTGATCCTCTCCGACGGCAGCAGGGCGAAGTTTTTCTCCAGAGACGATCGGCCACAACTTCGTAGCGAGGAAAAAGTCTTTCGTGAAAGTCCGCCACATTGCCCAGTTGGATCCGTCACCTTTCAGGTTTTCGTACGGCGGTAGTTTGCTGTCCATGACTGACGAATCGGTTCCTTGACCTTGGACTTCTAATCCTTGTTAGCGGTTTACGCAGTGAATGTCGCTATGTAGCCAAGGAACACAACAGAGTTTATTGACAACACAATACAAGTAGTTTGTTACACAACAAGAAGAAGGTATATGCAAAAAAAATGTCACTGCGTCTGCTTTCACATTTTACATTAGCTATCTTATGTATCCAGCTAATAGCCGCAATCAGCTGATTTAGACCAGAGGCAGACACGTTTTTGTACTGCTCTGAAATAAATGAAAATAGGTCTTGAGGCCTTATCGGGAAACCCTTGACCCCCGTCCGGCCAAACCAAAGCGCCCACCTTTCCAAGTGCCTGCTGTAGGCCTGCACCGTGGCTCGAGCCCGACTGTCCAGTAGCGTCCTGATGGCTCCTCTGAGCACTCGCGCGTCTTCGCTGCACATGAAGTGTTTGACGGCTGATAGGAGCACTAGAACACTCTTTCGTAGTATGCGTTTGGTGCACAAAAACGCAATGCAACCAAGCAAGACTTCCTTCCTCACATCCTCAGTACACTGTACTGTGCTAACAGCTTTTCGAATCAACCGAACTAACGAATTTTAAAATCGGGCGGGTGGGTTGGGATCACACTAACAAACCAAGTTGAAGTGGCCGGCCAGCGGCCGGCGCGCTCTTTATAGCGAGGTCAGAGCGCCTCTAGCGCCCTCTATGCGTAGGAATCACTTATTAAAATTAGACCATGTTTGCATATAGCGTAGCCGCAATACTGGCTGCAACGTCTCCTGAATCTTTTGTAGAACCGTTCGAGTCACCGCTTGTGTGGATCACTATAAGCACGATTTGAATCCGCGGCATCAAGGGATCAAGGGAAATGCTGGAGTTCATGTTACCGAAAAATTGACCGCTGAACAGCGAGATGACAAAAGTCGCGTTAAACGGAATCGAGGTCAGATTCGTGGTCAATTTCAACAACTGGTTCTAAACGACGAAATCTAACTAAATTCGTTTCAAAACTCAATGAATTTTGAGCTTTTTGCGAATAACTATTTATGGGTGCGTCGTCTGAGCGCTTTGGGCCTCGTGATAAAAGTTGCAGAGGAGTGAGTGAGCACTGGTCTCTGACGTAACCTAAATTGCGCGGTGTAAAAAATGTTTTCTGTAGTGGAGACTAGAGTGCGAACAATACCTAAAAAACCCAATACCCCAATACCCAATACCAATACCTGAGACCCCCAATACCCAATACCCAATACTTGTGTAGCTGGGCCAAAAATTTCATTTCAGTATACAGGTACATTCTAGTTGTGTACACAACATTTTTGGCACTGCAATTAAAATTTTTAAGAGGCTGGTTGGGCCGCTGACCAAGGAGGGCGAGAAAATTTTGAAAAATTAGCCTATCAGAAAGCATTTAGAAGCCGTTTTAGGAGTAAAATTAGCAGAAATTAACATTTTTGGTACTTAATATTTCGTAGTTCAGTCGTGTTTCTTACTTCCGGCGATTTTTTCCTAACTCGGGAAGCGGAAATTGTGTGCACCACCGCAATAGCCATGGGTACGGTGCTAGTACATTACGGTGACATTAGAAATTTCACCATTTATATTTTAGATAAGAACAGAGAAATTAAATACTGGTGTAGCGCTTTGAAAAGCGTACACTTTAGGAAATTCTACTAACGTTTAGTTGATTAGGTCGTCCATAAACGACGACATTCCAGAGGGGGAGGGGGGTCGGCTGAAATGCAACGATAGACGATGCACTAGGGGGAGAGGTTAGCACAAAACGTTGTCGCTTTTTTCACAATGTTAGGGAATTTTGATTGTATTATTTAAGTACATTCTGTCAAAGGTTTCTACAACGCAGAAAAGCTTCCCAGAGTGGTTGTGGAGGGGGGCGGAAAACCGAAAACGACGTCCTCTTAGGGGGAGGGCCCCCTAGAAACGACGCAAGGCAATTTTGGGGGAGGGGGCTCCGAAAAATCGGGATTTTGGAACAACGTCGTTTATGGACGGCTCCTTAACGTGAAAACAGCTTACTAAACCTAATCATCGATCAACTTTTCCGATTTTTTCAGATCAATTTTTCAGGTCAACATCGACTTTTCTCTATCTTAAATTATCCAATTTAGTATTGGGTATTGGGGGGTAAAAACCCCAATACCCAATACCTGGAAAACACCCCAATACACCCAATACCCAATACCCAATACCAGTTCGCACTCTAGTGGAGACCATATTTTACATCGGTTCTAGTGAAAATGGTTCGAAAGGCTCGACATAGGCAGTTCCTGCAGCACAGACGACACCGCAGCTCCTTCCAACTCTCTGCTGCTAAGGAGATTCAACGCGGCGTGAAATGGTCAGTGGCACCTGAAACTGGCTCAGATCTGGCGCACATAGTTCGCTTGGTTCCTGGACACTCCTGCAGTTCAATGTGTCAGGTGAAGAGACGCGCATAATTAATTACCTAGGGGCCGTCTATAAACTAAACGTCTCAGGGGTGGGGGTTTCTTTCGAAAACGTTGACGTTTTTCAGGTGCTTAGGAAACTGTTGTCCGCAACTACAGTATAGATAAAAAAAATGTCCCATCGCTTTTTCGGCCTTCACTCAAACGTTTCGTTCTCAGTCACTTCTTTACCGATTTGGCTCAAATTTTCAGCAAAAATTAACAACATGGTTGGCTAAATATTCTGCAAGTTTAGTGCCAAAATTCCGACTCATACTGGTTTTATGACCCGAAAACTAGGACTGAGGGTGGTCCACGCAAATTTATTTTTTTTTCGGTAATAGAAGGAGTACAGTCCTGAAACTTGCAGGAATGATTGGTGTTGCTATTGGGCATAACATACTAAGCGGGCAGCCCTGTAGCTCAAAGGGCACTAAAATGGGGGAATTTCAAAAACATGAGTGAAAATCCCATAGATAAGAAATCTGCACCTTCTAGAATCAAAGCACTGAATCTGTTGTTAATCAACATAGATTGTAGCAGGAAGTTCGACAAATAAATGAACCTGATATTTAAGCTCTGTTCCACACCATAGTAACCATCCCTGCAGCGTTTTTTGAAAATTGAAAATCTTTAGAATCGTCATTTTGCCGGTTTTACGAAGAAAAGTCATATTTCGTCATGTTTTTGAAATTCCCCCATTTTAGTGCCCTTTGAGCTACAGGGCTGCCCGCTTAGTATGTTATGCCCAATAGCAACACCAATCATTCCTGCAAGTTTCCGGACTGTACTCCTTGTATTACCGAAAAAAATTAAATTTGCGTGGACCACCCTCATTCCTAGTTTTCGGGTCATAAAACGAGTATGAGTAGGAATTTTGGCACCACACTTGCAGAATATTTAGCCAACCATGTTGTTAATTTTTGCTGAAAATTTGAGCCAAATCGGTAAAGAAGTGACTGAGAACGAAACGTTTGAGTGAAGGCCGAAAAAGCGATGGGACATTTTTTTTATCTATACTGTATTTGCAAGGAAAACTCAACACAGTTTATGTTTTCAAGCGAAAAAATGGTAGTTCACCGTAAAAAAGTTGCTTTTTCACAGCTTCTACAGTGTAAGGTCGATTTTATTGAAGATTTTCTAATGTTGGACACAGTATCAAGTTTAGTTGGGGGTGTCAGGCAAAAACGTTGTAGTTTTTTAGGGGGGTTGTGTTGAAAAGCTCGGCAGGGGGTGGGCGTCCAAAATTTTCAATTTTTGAACGTCGTAGTTTATGGACGGCCCTCAGTTTTTTGCACCTGTTCTAAACTTCAGCCGATATGGCCACGCTTTGCGGAAATTATAGCAAAAAGAAATGTGTATATTTTGAGACACCTGTAGAACAGAAAGTTAAGAAGGAATTGTTTCCAACAGCGGTATTTCTAGCTCTACTGCCGCTACGTCAAATGCGGTGTTTGCGAGAACCGGTACACGTGCAACTGTGAAGATTGTGTCATTAATGGAGGTGCCTGTAAGCATGTGCATCTGGTTCAC
This sequence comes from Sabatieria punctata, assembly GCA_030248155.1. Classification (NCBI taxonomy): domain Eukaryota; kingdom Metazoa; phylum Nematoda; class Chromadorea; order Araeolaimida; family Comesomatidae; genus Sabatieria; species Sabatieria punctata. The sequence goes on along the minus strand of JASANB010008093.1, from coordinate 46,793 downwards.
ATGCAGTTCGGTCAGGGTACACAACTGCCTGATGAACCTGGTTCTGCTGCGCCGCGCTCTGCAGACAACGAGAACTGTAGACCGCGAAAACCCTCAGTAGACCGTGCAGAAGCTGTCGACTCGCTTTTGACATCTCCTCCGTCATCTCCAGCTCATTATGACCGGCGTGAAGCGGTGTTGGCCTTGTTGTCCAACTTGATGGACAAGGTTCGCAATCTGCCGAGTGATGAGCGACTGGCTACAGTTGAAGTTCTCGTGAACAGAGCACTGCACATCGCTTCCGTACCTTTTACGGGTGCCCAGATTAAAACTGAAGGTAGTAGCCACCAACTTCACTGTATCTTTTAAGAGCCGGTCCATGAAAAAATCGAGCATTTTACTTTGTTTGTCTGTACAGCTGAAATTTCAGAATCGGAGTGAAGCTTTCAGCGATTGCAAAGCTTGAAAACATGTAAAGAAATTTCTTCTAGCTGCTATATTACCTGAGATGTGGCCGTCGAAAAATCCGGATTTTGTGGTGGAGTGGACAAATGGGAACGGACTGGATCTGCCATTGCACCAAAGCCGCTCCACAAAGCCTGCCGCGTTGGAGAAGAAGATCAATGACGTCAGAAGCTGTCTGAGACACCAACTATTCCTGGGGTCCTCCAGGGTTCGTGCGGGACCTGGAAAGTCAGGGAGTCATGGAAAAGTCAGGGAATTTTAAAAAAGTCAGGGAATCAGGGAAAAGTCAGAGAATTTGGAGTCTGGTCAGGGAAAAATTTGATAGCAGTAGAAATTTTCTCGTTTCCAAAAATGTTTCTGTCAGAACGTTACACGACACCTTTTAAAAATCGGTCTTTTGACTTTATAGACTACTACTTCAACCGGAAATTTACCCACTGAATACGGTTTAAATGCGTTTTTCAATCAATTTTTCAAAATTTTCTCATTGTTTGCCGTTTCCTCACTCTGGTTGGTCAGGGAATTTTGACTTTGGTCATGGAAAAGTCAGGGAAAGGTCAGGGAATTTTGTTATACAAAAGCTGCACGAACCCTGTCCTCCCACAGACCGGGGCGCACCAAGCGGCCGTCGGGACCTGACAGAATCGTGACGTCAACACGCGGGCGCTCTCTTAGTGATCGGAAGCCAGCAGTTTGGTTAGCAGTGGCTGGCAGTGAAAGAAGGGCAAACGTCCGAGATGACGAATTACGGGGGTTACGAGATGGACCACTAGTCTGATCGTAGACTGTAAGGCCCCCGCACATTGGATCGAACCAGCCTTGCAAGCTTTACAATCGCTGAAAGTTTCACTCTTGTTGTCCGATTTTCAAATTTCAGCTGTACAAGGCGCTCCAGCCCAATGGTCGACTTTTTCATGAACTGACTCTATTTAATTCTTTCCGATTCTTTGATTGTCTTTACAGGCTGACCGGACTGTTTACCCAAAACGGAAACGCCAACAACAAAGAACCGTGCCAAAGTTAATTAAGCACAAAAAGCCATTGGAAAAGCCGCACAAAGAGCATGCCGTTTAGTAGACAGAGTGCTGTTCATGATAACTGTGCTACTGAGCGCTTATTGATCTTTTTGAGTAAGTAAAGTTAGCGGCTACGAACGTGGTCACCGTCTTATCAGTGCTCTCGTGGCAACGGTGTACGGTTGCAAATGAATTTCGTAAGTTAAAAAATATAATTGTAAGTTTGAAGGTTGGTTACAGGACGCTAAAGCGGTGTTTATACTCGTACTGCAGTAGGTTGGCTGACTCCTTAGTAGTCTTCACTAGGCATATAAACTGACAGGTAAAATATGTGCCGGCCAACCGTCATTTTTCTTACTGTCTCTAATGTGCTGACGGTTAGGCATCCAAGTTTCAACAAGCAACATCAGGAAGAGAAGCACCAGCAAGAATTTTCTCTAACTTTATCTCTAACATGACCACATTCAGTAGTTTTCCATTTGCCGAATCTACTGTCAGCCTACAGACTGAGTTTTGTCCATACTTGGCTATTAGCCCTACCAAGAATGTATAACGGAAGAATGTTCCACTGCGCGGCCGGGCGCTGGCAGAGCGTGGCCATGCACTGCAACAAAATTTCGGAAGGGTGACCGAATTTCGCTCCCTCACAAACGTTCCTGAGGGCGACCGAATTTCGGTCACCCTCCGGAAAAACTCTTAGGCGCCGTATATTGCAATCGAACCCGAATTTGCCCGCTCGTGGCCGCTCATTGTTGTATCACGATTATTGAGAGGGAAGATTAAGCAAGAAAACTAAAACAAATTGAGCGAAATACACAATAATAACATTTCATTTTGTTACTCAGTCACTAGGGATCGTCCCTCTCAAAAAGAGTTTTTTCTAAAAATACATGTATTTCTTCCGCCTGCAAAGGAAAATGTATCGCACGATTTGACCAGTAGGGGTCCTCCTTTCTTAACGCCATTTTCCCCCTCATCCCTGGCTGGCTGCTATACAATTGAAAGTTTGCGTAAACACACAGACTCATCTGTATCATCTGCTTTTCGACATACTCCAACAGCGATTTCTTTTTCTCGAAGTGGATGGACGCAAATCATTATTGGAAGCTACTGTACGTATAGCCTTTTCTGATTTTTAGATCTGAGTTACATGCTTGTAAAGTCAATCATAGTAGAAAAGAAGCAAGTAAGGAAAATGCACAAAATTTTGGCTACGTATTTGTATGTTTTATGCGTTAGTTTTGTCATCAGTAACGCATACCTGTTTATACTAGTAAAGCTACGTAGTATGTTAAGTACATGTTTCTTTCTATCTGTTGTTCAGTCGGATATCGACTGATTATTTCAGAGAACTCTGCTGAATTTGTTAAAAATTCTCGCGAACGGCCAAAATCGGGTTCGATTGCAATACGGCGCCTAAGAGTTTTTCGGGAGCGTGACCGAAATTCGGTCACCCTCCCGAAATTTTGCAGCTGTAGCATGGGCTGCTGCAAGGGGCGGGCTGCGCAGTGGAACGTTCTTCCCTTATACAGTGTACATTCTTGGCCCTACTTTACACTTGGTACAGTATATGCGTAGCGTAACCAACCTTGGGTATATACAGTATCCTGCCTGCAGGGCAGCACATCAGGTCCCAGGTCAAGCGGGGAAAGATAGGGATAATGGATGAATATGCTTGAGGCTAGTAAATTCCTAATATGTAGTAAATTGCTAGCAAATTTCCTGCTCCCTCAATCCGAAATAAATAAGCTATTTATTTGCTAGGCGGCGCTTTGCCCAAAATTAACTTGCTAGGAATGTGCTATTTGCTACCCGATTTCGCCCAAAAATATATTAACTTGCTATTTGTTATTAACTTGCTGGGAAACGAAACAGTAGTGCGCAGACAGACTTTTCACCCCGTATTTCATATTTCGAATAAGGCCTCAAAGACTCCAAGTCATGAAAGAAAAGAGCTTGAATTTAGACAACTGCCACAAGCTGAAACGCTAAGGTTTTTAGCTTAGTTTTGGAGAAATCGGTTTTTAGCGAGTTTTTTCTGCTGGTAGTCTGGTAACGTATAATGGCGACACTTGCAGAGACTAAGTTAAAGTCATTCCACTGTACCGGAGAGTGCTGCATAGGGTACCCCTCCAGACAGCGTACCCGGGGTACACTAACTGGCACTTAGTGCCGGATTGTGTACCCGGGCTACACTATTTGGAGACAGCTTTTATGTCACGGGTCGGGTGTCAAAAATTTCCAACATTACGGTACCTTTAAAGCACGTCTACGTATATTTTTGTTCATTTTCAATCGTTTTTACTGAGGCAAACCTCACAAGAATGAAAAATTTGACCAACCACTCTCATTTACATGGCAGAAACAGTAATCTGAATTGGAAAATTGCATTTTTGCTCAGAAATCGTGAAAACAAGCAGTTTAAGATGATTTCGCTAGTGCCAGTTAGTGTACCGGGTACACTAACAGGATCTCATTTTTCTTGCGGAAAATGCTAAGTGCTGGTTAGTGCCCGTGGACCCAATGCAGCACTCTCCGGTACAGCTCTGCAAAAACCCGGATCGATTTTTACCTATTTTTAAGGTATTTGGACGAGGGCTTGTTTTAGTTTTAGGCGTTGATAATTCTATAGCATTCAAACAGTACGTCACTCTAAGCTTATTTAGCATCGACAATGTTTAGCAAAAACAAGAAATATTATTTTAGTTAGACTGTATATGAAATATGAATGTATTTTTGCAGTTGCGCCTGCGAATCATCAATATTCGGTTCCGAAAATACGCTTCGGTATTCCGTGTTTTGTATTCGGTTGCATTCCTAACTGTTAATAATCTTATAGAATAGACTGTACTTTTGTTTGGTGCGTAGCTGACCTCAACGAACTCTGAGTCAAACCAATGGCAGTAGTATCTTGGCCTGCTTCTCTATCTAATTGGAGCTGAATCTAGTTGATTTTTATATGGTGTCTGTCATTGACGAAGAACAACTGAACAAGTAAAGCGCATGAAACTAATTAATGATCAGTGAATAAATGCTGAGGATGCTGCAGAGCCAAACCCAAGCCATTCTGTAAGAGCACATGGAAATGCCGTTAGTCAAGGACGCTCCATACACTAGGATATTGGTGGGTGCGGTAGCAGTGCGACGGTGGGGTAGAGTGGTGCTGACGCTGATCGTTGTGGTGGTCGGTGGTGGCATTCTGCTGTTGCAATTGTTTCTGTTACAGCAGCAGACATGGATGCCTCGTTTGGGGTGCAGCGGGTCAACGTCACATCTGCCAGACAGTCTGAGACACCGGTCTTTCCTGTCGCACCCTTCTCGCTTATACAGACGGCCGAACCTGTAGGTATTGTAGCAAAACCGGTTGTAGGGCGGTCTGCATAACCGCGCCACGCCCACGCATCTGTCCACCGGCCTCAGTCGTCGCACATGATTGCATCCAGCTCCGTCGTTGCAGCAGCAGATGCTCACTGGGCCTGTCTTGCAGTCCTGGTTGCCAATGCCTGTCCGAGGCCCACATCGCGCCGTCGTGTCGCACCCGGTACCTCTGATGAGTGTGGAGCCGCGAAAAACGTTAACACAATAGCCACTGGATCCTGCAGATGAAACTGGGCATTGCATAACGTTGCCGTCCTTGAGGTAGCAAAAGCTCGCAAGAGGTCTTTTAATATCAGAATTGCATGTCTGTATGTCATGACGGCAACAGCAGATGGTGCCTCTTCCGGTGACGTAGTTACGACCGCATAACATCGTCTCGGTTACTCCAGAATCAATCAGTTGGTCAGTGAGAACAGAACTGCAAATCTGACCGTCATCACAGATAGACCGTGTCAGTTGGGGCTTTCTTGTAAACCAACTTGCACAGAACTTGTTGCTTGGAAGTCGACAGTGTAGGGACATCTGGCCCGAACTGCAGGTATCAACGTGTGGAGTTAGCTGGGCAGTGTTGCAGTAGTCTCTGTCACAGCAGCAGATCATGTCGTTTCTGATTGCGAACGGGCGACAGTCGCCACTGCTGATTTGCTTGCAAAACTGCTGTTCGTCGTCGCAATTGGCCTCTTGCAGGTCGTTCATCCAATCCCATTTTGTATAGCAAAACCGACTGCGGGTCGTGCAGGTTGTCCTTGGCGTTTGGCTGGCATCGAAAACGTGACAAACGCGTCTTTGGCCGGACCTGATCACCGGAGCGTCCTGGGCGTAGTGAGTGGGCAAGAATTTAGCACCGTTACAGAGGGCTTCATTGCAACAACAGATCACTGATCGGTCAGCTTGTCCTATGCATCGGTTGACGCCACAAGTTTCTTGCGAAGCGCACCACGACTTGACACGTCGAGAATTAGCTGCAAACTGACTGGCACATACAGCAGTAACGAATGGTGCGCAGTTGAGCACTCGGAATTGCTCGTCATAACACTGGTCGACACCACCAACGATCGCTGCACACCATAACAACGCTACCGCCAACAACATGACGCACCAGCGTTACAAAACATCAAACGATGATTATGAATGGCTCCCTCGAGCAGGGCTACTTTTGTACTGTATTCGAGGGGAGCGCGATAGCGGTCGCTCGCCCTTTAGTTTTTGACACGGTTTTAAATATTATTTTATGGACTTTCAGCGCTCCCCTCTACGTATATGTCCAACTTTGGCCCAGGCCACCTTTTAAAGAATTAAAGTTTTATAACTCTACAATACAGGGAGCTAGGGGGCTTAAGCTTTGGGTGTGGTTAGGCGAGTACGAGTTGGGGCCGGTTCGATGCTCGTCCGAGGGGGTTGAAAGAGTTTGATTGTATAACACCCACTCGTCTAACCGCTTGGTCATTGTTTGTCAGTGTGCTCTCCCAGTAAACCTCTCTTCACTGTCTATGTGAAGCACAAATTTGCATACAAGGTTCCTGTCCAGCCGAGTGAGTGGTAAATGTGTGTTTACCTGAAAGTATGAATGTGTTGCTAGTGTTGGTGGTGCTGTTGAGCGCGCGGTGGAATGCAGCTGAGAAACCAAGTAAGAGTGACTGTCAGGAGTATTGTGAAGACTGCGTGATGCACGACCAAGAAGTGGAAAGAGTATGCAAAGAATTGTGCATGAAGAACTGCGAAGAATGGGAGTCGGACCAAACCAACGCTTGCTGGGGTGCCTGTGACCCACAAACCTTTCATCTACATACCTCATGAACTCTTTTTTTTATTCCGTATACGTAGGTCTTTTACCTCAATTACCGACTGTATTTATACAGTAGTTTGCATGAAAATAAATCCTTATTTATGGACTGTTGGCTTCTTTAGTGTCGGTCAACGTCTGTTCTGTAGTAAACCGAAGCACCAACACCAAGTCAAACAGTGGGAGACAGATGTTGTCACTGTTCCTATCCACTCTACCAACGACCAATGATGAGAAGAGCGTGCAGTGTCTGTACTATGTATTTGTCCAGTCAGTAGCCTCTAACCTATTGAAAGATTATGGTTAAATACAGTACATCATATGATTCATTATTGTTTGTTTGTTTGTTTGACTGTGAGTAATATTGTTGTGTTGTCTTACTGGTCTGCTCTCTCTCCGAATACAATTCTCTTCATTTTGGTGCCGAGACCCGGGAGCCTACCTTCAGCATCGAACAGGATCGGATCGGAGGATCGGAAACAGGGAAGCAGTAGAAGCTTTGTAGCAGGACTTGAACTTATAGTAGAACGGAATGAAGGTGGTCTCCCGGGTCTCGGCACCAAATGAAGGAGTTTATGGGGTACCAGTAGCAAACACAACACAAACACACAACGCACCAGCAATCACACAAAACAACCACACGGTAGCTACAATGCAAAACACTCTCTGACAAACACAATCGCTTCATCACTCTCCCTCACAGACGTTGGCCGGCAAACGATTACTGCTATCTCCTCTTCCTTCTCCTCCCATTCTGCATCTCTCACCAACTTGTCCTGATCTACCACCTTGTTCACGCCATTTCCTTCTCACCACTCTCCTTCCTTTCTCTACTTCTGCTTTTGCCAACGATAACAACGGACTTCTTCCTTCTCCTCCCTTCTGCATCTCTCCCCTTCCTGCCCCCTGTCACGCCATTTCCTTCTCACCACTCTCCTTCCTTTCTCTACTTCTGCTTTTGCCAACGATAACAACGGACTTCTTCCACACATGCTCAAACGGATCCACCTCATCTGCCTTCTTCTCATTCTCCTCCTGTTCATCGTCCTCTTTAACCTCTTTCTCCTCTTCATCTTACTGCTCACCACTCTCTTACGCCTAATCGCTCTCGTTCTCACCTTCTTTCAAAGACTCAAAAAAAACGCTCTTGGAAAAGTGCAAAAGTAACTGGAGATTTTAGTTATTACAACCAAATTGCAAAAAGGTATAAAGAAGAGGTAAATATCTTTTACGATAATTATGAAAATGATATCCTAAAATCGGGAGATAGTGGTGCATTTTATAAATATGCTAAAAGTAAAATCAAAGCAAAAGCTAACATACCACCATTAGTAAATAATGAGGGAAATCAAATTACTGATGATAAAGAAAAAGTGGAAATCTTCAATAATTATTTTTCTTCGGTATTTACAAAAGATGATGGTATGCTACCTACTTTTCGAAGAAACGCAATTGGGATAATTGAACATATACCATTAAGTGAGCAGGAAGTATTCAAGGAGTTACGTAGGCTACCAAATAAACTGTCAAGAACACCCGACTGCTTACCTGCATATTTTTTGCGCCGAGTTGCCACTGGAATTGCTCATCCAATATACTTATTGTTTAAGAAATCTTTGGAAAGCAGTGAATTACCGGATGATTGGAAAACTTCTTTATTATGTCCAATATTTAAGAAAGGGTTAAATTCTCAACCTTCTAACTACCGACCCGTTTCGTTGACATCATACGTTTGCAAAGTTTTAGAGAGACTAGTGCGGAAGGCCCTATTAGGCTTTTTCTCAAACACTTTATCTGGGGCTCAACATGGGTTTAGGTCTAATAGGTCCACGGTTTCGCAAATGCTCGAGTGTTTAAATGACTGGATAAATTCTTTGGATAAACGCTATGATGTCGATGTCATTTATTTAGATTTTGCTAAAGCATTTGACTCGGTTTCACATCAAAAATTATTGTTTAAACTGGAACAATATGGGGTAGCTGGGAACCTTTTACAATGGATTAAATCCTTTTTAACAGGGAGGACTCAAAAAGTTTATGTAAATGCCACAGTGTCAAACTCTGTACCAGTCATTAGCTCCGTCCCACAGGGTACTGTCCTTGGTCCAATTCTTTTTCTAATTTATATCGACGATATCATAGATAATGTTCTTGGCTGTAAAGTGAAATTATTTGCAGATGATGTTAAGCTATACAAAACACTGGTAAACCCTGAAACTGATCCTGGTATACTGCAACAAGACTTGGAAAGAGTATTTGAGTGGTCTAGAAAGTGGCAGCTAAGTTTATCGGAACCTAAATGCCAGGTTCTTCACATCTCAAACAGGCAACATAAAAATGATTTCGAGTATTCTATAAACAACATAAATCTACAATCACTTCAAGTGATTAAAGATTTAGGGTATTACGTGCCAAAAAATCTGAAATTCTCTGAACATTGTCAGCGGATATCGGCAAAAGCTATGAAAATATCAGGTTTAATCTTTAGAGTGTTTCATACACGACAAAGCGATATCTTACTGAGGGCCTATAAAACTTATGTTCGTCCAATAGTGGAATCAGGATCACCTATTTGGAATCCATGTCTATGTAAAGATATTGACGCCATTGAAAGGGTACAAAGATATTTTACAAGGAGATTATTTTATAGATGTGGCTGGTCAGAGAGGCCATATTTAGAACGTATTACAACACTGAAACTTGAAACGTTAGAAAAACGAAGGGTAAAAACAGATTTAATACTATGTTATAAAATAAAAAATAGACTAATTGATTTAAACCATAGCGATTTCTTTGAGTTAAATCAGCGAAAATCGCGCGGACATTCACAGATCATGAAAGTCCAGAGTAGTCGTATCAACGTAAAAAAGCATTTCTTTGCAAATAGAGTAGTCAACCATTGGAATTTGTTAACGGAAGAGCAGGTGGCTGCTCGTTCGGTGGGCGTATTTAAGGATAAACTAGCAATTAGTAATCGAGGATTGCGGTTTGCGTAAGTGCACTGCCAGCAAACCGCTTTGCACTGGAGCCTCTGACTTTGTCCTGGTCGCCAATTTTGAACATTCTTCTTACTAATAAGTTCGTGTGCAATAAACTTTACTTTACTTTACTTTACTCCTCCTGTTCATCGTCCTCTTTAACCTCTTTCTCCTCTTCATCTTACTGCTCACCACTCTCTTACGCCTAATCGCTCTCGTTCTCACCTTCTTTCTCTTCCTCACCATCCTTCCTCTCTTTAACATCCTCTTACTTCTCAAAATCTTGCTCCACATCACTTTCTTTCTCATCCTCTCTTCTCTCAGCACTCTCTTTCTAATCTTCTTCCTCTCCTCCTCTATCTTCTCTTTCTCTTTCTTTCTCTGCCTCATCATCCTTCTTTCTCTCACCAACTTTCCTCTTTCCTCTTCAACCTTCTTTTCCTCTCTCGTCCTTCTCACTCTCTTTACCTCTCTCCTAGCCATTTCAATGAACACAGGACCACCCACAACTGAATGCATTTGCAAAGAATCACCAACCGAACCATGCTCATTGTTTGTTTGTTTGACTCTTAGTTATAGTGTTGTGTTGTGTTGTGTTTGCTACTGGTACCCCATAAACTCCTTCATTTGGTGCCGAACAGACCCGGGAGACCACCTTCATTCCGTTCTACTATAAGTTCAAGTCCTGCTACAAAGCTTCTCCTGCTTCCCTGTTTCCGATCCTCCAGTTCAAGTATTCCTTGGTTCGTGATCGTCAGGCTCAGACGTGGCCCGTTTTGACGCTCACTCATGTTTCATCGTGATACAACCATGACATCTCCCAGTCTCCCTATCCCAGCAGCTGATCCAGTGCCCCAGCATCTATCTTTTGGTGCTGACCCTACTGTCTTTCCGGCCATGGTCTACACTGGCGCAAGCCTCAACATCATTAGTTCGTCAGTTGCTCATCTAACAAAGGCTTACTGGTTGCATCGCATTCCCAAAAGCTGTATTATGATTTCTTCGTCTGGTTCACCTCGTTGGTGTGATGTGGTTCATCTGCCTGTCTCATCTGATCGTCACCACTGCACTCGCATGTCTTTTGTGGTGAACGCGGTCGACACAGCACCTGATCATATCGTTCTTACTTCTGCAAGCGCAGCATCTCTTGGTTTCCGAGGCAATCAGGCACTCGATGTTTCTTCTTTGATAGTTTGTGTGAGTGTTTGTAGTATCGAGTGGTTGTGTGTGTGAGCGCGCTTGAGAGTGTTTGTGTATTGTGTTGTGTATCAGACTACTAGTAAAGACCTCCACTTTCCTTTCACTATGTAGGCACATCTTCCAGTGGAGGTAGGAAAAAGAAACTTGCTCAAAATGAGAAAAACTGCAGTAGATTATGTTAGTAAAACTGTAATTAATTTCACCCTAACCAATTTTAAATGCGTTTTCAAGTTTAATTTTTAAAATGCCTTTTGCGGGAAAATCAGCTTACAGCTGTAGGTGCTAAAAGGGGTGGCAAGTAAGGTCATCTCACAGATCAGACTGATATTAAAATATGTTAAAATAGAGCTCAATCCAAGACCAACGGTGGCATGCCCGACCACCAACTACCCCCTGTAACCGGGAGCTACACACCCTCAAATTTGGGTCGACAGAGCTTGGTGTCTGATAGGGAACGACCTGAATTCCGATTCCAATTCCAATTCCGAACTCAGAGGTCTCGAAATTTCTCAGAACCTTTGCTAAATTTGCTTGAAAGGGTCCAGCGTCATTTTATTCGTCGGTTACATGGTATGAAAAATTTTCGGTATGACGAACGCTTGGAGATTTTGGGCTTGAAGTCCTTCTACGAGCACAGAATTGAACGTGATTTGGTCATGGTCTATAAGATGTTCTGTGGTATGTGGAGGCTCCTTTCGACAGTTTTTTAACTTTCGTACTAATACTCGGGGTCACAGCCGCAAGCTATTTGTCAAGCGATCTTGGTTAGATATAACAAAAAAATTTTTTCGCAAATCGTGTTGTCCCAATTTGGAATGGAATGCGTTCCGTGAAGAAGTTGTAAGTGCTCCTTCAATCTCGGCATTTAGGGTAGCAAAAGTTGAATTAAAAGGATACTTGAGGGGTGGGGTATTCGAAGCCGGTCAACCGCCCAGCCCGCCCGCATCTGATTCGATCCATGTTCATATTTTTCTCTACTGTTTTTTGTTCTGCTTCGATTGTTTGTTGTCTATTCGGACGTATAAACTTTTCTTTTCTTTCTTGCTTTTTTCTCTCTCTCTGTTTTGTTGCTACAAAAATACAAGTGCCTTTTACTAAGTCAGTTCAGTAAAACAGTCAGGAAAATGTATTAGGAACAACCGGATGAGTTTAGATAATCGTAGTTTGGAAGGTTAGAGCGGTTCATGCAAGTACAGATCGTTGTAAAAGGGTCGTCGATTTTCCAAGCCCACTTGATCCGTTCAAGCACAAGCACGCAGCAGTATGGGTAGTGTAGTCCAACTTTTTGAATGTGGTATTGATTTTGTGGAGTGAAGGTCATCTCTGGCCTCAGCAAAGTTTGTGCGGCAACGTGCATGCTGTACCCGTGCAAAACTATCAACACCAAGCCTGTTTGTTCTCCATTGTTTGACCCAAACTGCTGCATAAGCCGTTTAATTCTCTCGCAGCTTTCCGCATCACCTCTCGCTTCTAACTGTAAATATGATTCTGGGAATAAGGACCTGTAGTTAAGATCGACTCCAATATCCAAGCTGCTAAGTTGAACCGGATCCAAAAACATTGGTACTTGGTTGTGTAAATCTATTGCATTGTAAAGACCTAAATATTACAGGTCTGTCGAAAAAAAAACACAACTCCGCAGGTTTTTTGCTGTAGTAACCGCAAATCTCAGCCGATTTGAATGAATCCTTTTTTAAATGAAAGATAAATAAATCCTTGAAAGACTGGTGAAGTTTTTATTAAAATATTCTGCTTAGTCTTGAGATATTTGCCCTCAACGGTGAAACAGATTTTGGTGAAGAAGAAGAGCGATTCCGTCGCACTTCCGGAAATGGGAAGTAGTCGACACAAAGTCCAACCCAGACCGTCGAAAGTCAGCAATGGCAAGCAGATAAATGGGGACCAAACCGGCGCTGTCTTGCACACACCGACAGCGAAAGGGGAGGGTTGTTGTTAAGGAGGCTGCCGGACCTTCTGTCTCTTCCTGCTCTATAGCAGTTGGCTACTCCTAGTCCAAAAACACAAAAAGTTACAACACAACAACAACTTCACAATAAAACAGATTTCTACTGTTGAGGCTAACGTTACTTTCTGGTGAAGTAAACCGAGCGTCCGTGTCAAGGCTTCAATAGCACTCAGCAGTAGTAGGAATAGGTTTTATTATGAAGTGCATATCCCTCTTCTTCAAAATCCCTGTCACTGTTTTGAATTTGAGAGCGAATATGCCAACAACTAAGCAGAGTATCTTAATAAAGGTTTCATTAATCTTTAATTTAACAAGACGGTTCTTCAAAATGAGTGTATAAAACTTTAGATAGTTTGTACATTTTGAAAATTCTCTCAGTTTTAGAGGCAGGGACAGATTTTTTTGGAATTTTTTTTACAAAATTAGACCGGCAGCAGAGGAAAACGTCAGTAAACTTTTATTTGAAGAAAGTGGTTGTGCAATTCTTTCAGATGCAGTTTTCTCTTTCAAACAAGTCTTGCTGATAGTAAGCTCTAAGTTTCAGACCATACTTTCAAAACGCATTTTTGTCTTTCAAGCAATTGTTTCTGACAGTAAACTCTTTAAGTAGTTGTCTAAAAATCAGTTTTGTCTTTCAGACAGTTCTGTCAGACAGTAAGCTCTTCAAGTATTCCTTTAAAAGCAGTTTTCTGTTTTGTTTCAGCTGCAAATCACAGTAAATTGTTGTCAGTTTTTGGGGCCACAGACCCAGCAGGACTTGGAATTTTCGGGCCAAATTTTCGCAATAGGTACCCAGTTATCTTGTTAATAAATCCTGAAAATCTGAGCCAAATTCATAGAGAAATGACTGAGAACCAACCGTTCGAGTAAACTCTCCTTCCTGCTGGAGTGTCTTAAAAGCTGCAGCTTTACAACCAGCGAGCCGAACGGTGCCGAGAGCACACGCTTTAAGATACAATTGCATCCTACACGCTTAACGAAAAGCTAATCTTATACCGGCAGCCTTGGCTGCCGGTAAAAAGGATTCATTCAAATCGGTTGGGATTTGCGGTTGCTACAGCGAAAAATCTGCGGGGTTGTATTTTTTTTGACGGACCCTGTACATTTATCATGCAGTATCGCATCCGGAACATACGTACAGAGCACAGTATGACGCGAGGTACGTAATACTGTACAATGTAGATGCAAAGAAACTGACCTGGTTCGATAGAAATCTTGGCTGTGGTCAGAGTGTTAGTGAGAAGAATGTTGTCTGCCGTTTGAACGCAACGCAACGCCGGCGAAGAAAAAACTTGTTTGAACTGAATGCCTTCGCGATTGAATTTAGCCCCAAGTAGTCTCGCCAACGCTCCGCCCATTTCCGTGATTGGCGCATCGTTACGAATGTCGTCATGATAGGGCACTTTGATTGGCTGATTCTAAATAGATTCAGGGTTATCGGTCGGTCGCAAAGAACAACAGAAAACAACCAGGTCTGAAAGGGAGTACGGTAGGTCGGTTAGAAACGTACGACATCTGTCCAGCCATTCAGGAAACATACGATCGGCTCTTTCGGAAGTGCGTACAAAGAACACTCGTTTCTGTGCACCCATCGCTCTCTCTGGCATGTGACAACCGACAGAACCAACCGTGTTATCTGACGTTCGACCAGCACTATCAGAAATAAACGAATCTAAACACCAAATCGTAGCTAAATATGCCTTAGTAGCCATAGATTTTACCTGTTGAACTTGTGGAATTGCGTCTGTGTAATGATCTCCTTGGTGATGATGAGGTAGGTGAGGGACTAATAGACCTAGTGGATGTCACTTTGCTAACAGCACCGTTTCCTTCTACTCTGATTGTGCTCGATGGTTGAGTGCTAATGGCTGTCGCTCTTCGACTGAAACCGACGTAACCAGCAATTAGTATGCAATACCAGACAAACCTGATAGCAGAAGGCAAGCAACACTCTGAGCTACGGGTCAAAGAGTGACCAGCCGCCTCCTCTGAACATTCAGCCGACCACATTGCTCTCTATAACGGACAATTAGCTTACAAACGGCACCACAAAACAGTGCTGAAGAATACAAATTCTACAGTATGTCTGTACTTTAGGTTTCTGCACAATACATACAATTGGAGAGTCTTGCTTATTTAAAACAGCCAAGCTTCCTATTGTCGTGGAAGCCACGAGAATGGCAAGGAACTAAAGTATATTTTTGCGGTAGACCTAGGCTAGGCATAGATTATGGCGCATTAGCGCAGTCAAGTGCAATCGTATTATGTTAGGTGACGTCATGTCACGTCACTTTACTACAAAGTCTAGGCGTTGCCTGCTTGTTATTGTCAATCTAGGATTCTAGAACATTCCATGTACAAAATATAAGAGTGCCATTTTGTTCTAGAACTTTCTATACGTTGTATGTATAGGCATGTGCATTGTCATGCTCTAGAACTTTCTAGAACTTTCTGTTGAGCTATATAAGGGCCCAGCCCGGCCATTGTGTATCCAAAACCCAAATTGATTATCATTGCTGTTGTGAACAGCGAGCCCGATTGTTACCATAGCTGTTGTGAACAGCGAGCCCGATTGTTCCCATAGCTGTTGTGAACAGCGAGCCCCATTGTTACTGTAGCTGTTGTGAACAGCCACCCCCAATTTCTACTGTCGTTACTGTTCCCAAATAAAAGGGAAATAATCCCAATTCCAACTCTTCATCCACCGATCCACCGCAACATCTGGTAGCAGCGAGTGGTTCCCCCAGTGGTTAATCGAGTGGTTCATCAACATGGCCAAAGAACTCCTCAACTCAATCGCCACCATCAAGGAAGAAGTGATCAACATCCTGTCCGCATCTGACGATCTGCTCAACCAAGAAGAGCCACCTTCTATCAACATCGCCAAGCTCCAAGTGCGACTGAAGAGGAAGAGCACCACCTTAAAGAGACTGCTGGAGCAATTCATCAAGCTGGCATCAAGTTCAAAAGAAGAGGATCCAAACTTCCAGCAGACCTCTGAGATGCTCTCCAAACTGGTCTCCAAAGCTGAAGACACCCTGGATGACATGCAGATCCAGCTGGACTTCAATGACAAGAAGGAGCTGAAAGAAAAGGAAGCGCAGGAGCGAGGAGACCGCCTCAACAGAGAAGAACAAGAAAGAGGAGACCGCCTCAACAGAGAAGAAGAAGAGAGAGAAGACCGACTTAAGAAAGAGGCAGAAGAAAGAGAACTGAAAAAGATGGAGATACAACAGTCAGAAGAAACGAAAAGGCTCCAGATTCAAGAAGAAACCAGAAAGACGGAAATTCAACTTCATGAGGAAACAAGAAGGCTGCAGATCCAAGAAAACATCAGGAAGGAACTGCAACTTGAGAGACTGGGAGCTGAGGACAAAGAAAGCCAAAGAAGATTCGAGCTTCAGATGAAACAAGAAGAGGACAGCCATCAAGAAAAGCTGAATACCTCTGTTCAATCTACCACTACCAATGGTGCAACAGTCAAGCTCCCGAAGCTCCAACTTCCGAAATTCGATGGATCTCTCCTCAAATGGAAAGAATTTTGGGACTCATTCTCTGCAGCCATCCATGAGAATCCAGCACTCAAGGAAGTGGACAAACTCAACTACCTCAAGTGCAACCTGGAAGGCAAGGCCAAGAACTCTCTTGAAGGCTTGCAAGTCACCAACGAGAACTATGACGTTGCTGTCAACCTGCTTCAAGAACGATTTGGCAGCCAGCAGCGAGTTGTGGATGCCCACCATGCAGCCTTATCGGACTTGCCATCTTGCCCCAATGACCCCCAGAAGCTTCAAGTCACCTATGACCAGATCGAGAAGATTCTTCGCTCACTGGAAGCATTGGGAGAAAATGTGGAGAATTCAGCCCTCATCACAACAATTAAGTCCAAACTCCCAAGAGAAGTTATGATGGAGCTGGAGAAACAAAAGGATCCAGAAGAAAAATGGACAACTGCGCTATTGAGGAAGAAGCTCAAATGGCTCGTGATGATGCAAGAATCACTGGAACCTTTCTCCTCCTCCTCCTCATCTCAAACAATTGCCACCAAAAGGAGCCTTCCAAAGCCAATCCAGCATACAACTACCGAAGCTCTATTTGCTGGAGCGAACCAGAAACTAACCAGGAGCTGCATTTTCTGCAATGGACTTCACTGGAATAATGAATGCCCCAAATTCATCACCATCGAAGCCAGAAAAGAAAGGATCAAAGGCCGCTGCTACATCTGCTTCAGGCAAGATCACCTCAGCAACAAGTGCATGAGCACGAAGCCATGCTTCTACTGCAAGAAGGAAGGGATACATCACTCGAGTTTGTGCCCAGACAAGTTCCCCAAAGGACAAATCAAAGAAGAATTCCGAAAGGGAAATCCGAATGGCCAAAGGGAGCTTGTTCAACTTGCTCAAGAAGAAGAAAAAGAAGAAGAATTGGATCCCAAAGCCAAAGGACACGAAGTATGCCTGCTTGCCTATGGAGCAAAGGCGATCTTGCCAACTGCAAGGACTGTGGCTGTGAATGCACGGAACCCTACCGAAACAGTGGATGTTCGGCTGTTGATGGATACTGGAAGCGAGCGCAGCTACATCACTTTGAATCTGGCCAAGAAGCTCCAGCTGAAGATGGGCAAGAAGGAACCGGTTTCCATCATGACATTCGGATCCTCAATCCCAACGGTGATCGGCGCCTATAGGGTCACAGTCAAGCTCAAGCTGAAGGATGGCAGTCACACTACCTTGGAAGCCCGTGCGGTCCCTCAAATTACCGCTCCAAGGTACCAGCAAAACCAACTGGATATCTACCAACTGAAGCCGGAGCTCAACAAATATTCACTAGCAGATGATCTCTCAGAGGAGGCCAAAGCAACTCCAATCGAACTGCTAATTGGCAGCGACTATTATGGAGACTTCATCCTGACAGAAAAGAAGATTCAACTGAGTGAAGGACTCTACCTTTCCAACTCCAAATTTGGGTTGATTCTGAATGGAAGAGTCAAGTACGACTACCCCAAGAAATCTACAAAAGCTGCTCTAGTCGCCCTGGATCCCAATCAAGCTCAAGATGAACTGATAGAGCAGACACTCTTCGCTGGGGAGTGTCGTGGAAGCCACGAGAATGGCAAGGAACTAAAGTATATTTTTGCGGTAGACCTAGGCTAGGCATAGATTATGGCGCATTAGCGCAGTCAAGTGCAATCGTATTATGTTAGGTGACGTCATGTCACGTCACTTTACTACAAAGTCTAGGCGTTGCCTGCTTGTTATTGTCAATCTAGGATTCTAGAACATTCCATGTACAAAATATAAGAGTGCCATTTTGTTCTAGAACTTTCTATACGTTGTATGTATAGGCATGTGCATTGTCATGCTCTAGAACTTTCTAGAACTTTCTGTTGAGCTATATAAGGGCCCAGCCCGGCCATTGTGTATCCAAAACCCAAATTGATTATCATTGCTGTTGTGAACAGCGAGCCCGATTGTTACCATAGCTGTTGTGAACAGCGAGCCCGATTGTTCCCATAGCTGTTGTGAACAGCGAGCCCCATTGTTACTGTAGCTGTTGTGAACAGCCACCCCCAATTTCTACTGTCGTTACTGTTCCCAAATAAAAGGGAAATAATCCCAATTCCAACTCTTCATCCACCGATCCACCGCAACACCTATTGGTTTGGAACAAGGGCTTGAATAGAAATACATAATAGATACAGTGTACATCGACTACAGTAGAACTTCCATAGTGGGACGCTCACGGTGAAAAGAAAAGCATTTTTGGAGGTATCCCATTTAGGTGGGCCAACTCCTTAAGGATCACTAAAAGTGTCCGCCAGAGTGTCCGGCCGGGCACAAAAATTTCGGACAATTTTCTGGTATGTCCCGGACACTTTGGCAAAGTGTCCGAACCACCATGAAAGTGTCCAGACCATAAAGGAAAATGTCCAAACTACCGTTGTCAAGTAAATTAGTTTAGTAATTTACTTGCTGTTTAATTTACTTGCACTGATTTACCAACAATTTAATTTGATTTTAATTTACTTTCAACTTCTAATTAAATTCTAATTTACTTTTCTATGCAAAACACTGCAGAAAATACCCCAAAATCACCAAATATCTGAGTATTGATTTCTAGTGAACTGATGGCATTATGAATCTAGCTCCATCCTTTTGTTAAGCTTTTCAAATGGTGTCATTTTTATGGTAAAATCAGTTGTTCAGAAATTCATTCTGTTTACTTTTTCTTGGACCAACAGATGAAAAGCTTTAGATAACACTGTCTTATGGACAGACCGGAATTTGATTAAACAAGGGGGTTTTCATGCATCAGTGGTTGCACGAAAACTGTAGCTTGACATGCTATATGTAGTATAGGATTCTAATTAAGATTTCTGAGAAACATGTTTGACAGTTGTGAAATCACCAAATCACCATTTTGGTCTTATCAATCAAGCAAGCATCTCCAGTAACCTCTATGGGTATTAGCCCTGACCAATTACGATATACATACACTGTAACAGAAATCAGCAGGTTTTAGTCCATAACTTCAGGGCGGTAAAATGTCTTTTCTATTTTGCAGACTATTTGAGCCTTGCCAGTTTGCCAAATTCTACCCACCTAGCATCTGGCTTGAGTGAGATTCCTTATTTGTTTTAGTTAACACAGGTCATGGAAGGACACAGTCCTCAAAAATATCAAAAAATTTCAGAGCAAAATTATGAGTTGAATGGTATCTGCTGCATTGTAGCTGGGTTTCCAACAGTGAGAGCATACTGTACATTCTGCGGTTAAATAGGTAGACAGAAAAGGCACACAATCACACAAAGTAATACGCGAGAGCCAAAACTACCATAGATTCAATGAAGCAAATTAGAAGTAAATTAGTAGTAAATTGAAAGTAAATTTTTCGGGCTTTTCAATCTAATTTAATTTACTTTTTACTTGCTTCGACATTTTCCTCAGAGATTTAATTTTATTTTAATTTACTTGCCATTCAATTTACTCTTCGGGAGTAAATTATTTTCGAATTTAATTTAATTTTAATTTACTTGACAACGGTAGTCCAAACAACTGTCAAAGAGTCCGGATCACATCCACACATGTACTGTAGTAGGGTGCAGTACAAATTCAGTGTGCAAAGTTTGTGGTACCTCAGGTCTGTTACGCTGTCTCACAGTTGTTATACAGATCCATTTTCAAAGTCATAACGTTTTACTGGCCTTATGAACTGTTTGTTAAGGCGTGGTTAGGTAATAAACGCAATGCTCACCATTATGTGCACTCCCTCCACTACTGTAGGCTCCGCGGCAGCAAAAATCTGTCTACCGCCTGATTTTTTATGGTCCTCTACAACCTAAAATCTGTCTGTGGCAGCTCTAAAATGTACCCGTTTTGGTCCGCGGCAGACAAAATATGTACTATTTGTCCGAATGTGTGTCCAGCTGTCCAGGACACGGATTTTTGGTCCGCGCCAGACAAAATATTTGTCCGAATGTGTGTCCGGCTGTCCAGGACACGGATTTTTGGTCCGCGCCAGACAAAATATTTGTCCGAATGTGTGTCCGGCTGTCCAGGACACGGATTTTTGGTCCGCGCCAGACAAAATATTTGTCCGAATGTGTG
The DNA here is from genome assembly GCA_030248155.1 of Sabatieria punctata. Taxonomy (NCBI): domain Eukaryota; kingdom Metazoa; phylum Nematoda; class Chromadorea; order Araeolaimida; family Comesomatidae; genus Sabatieria; species Sabatieria punctata. The sequence goes on along the minus strand of JASANB010008093.1, from coordinate 26,421 downwards.
TCCGGCTGTCCAGGACACGGATTTTTGGTCCGCGCCAGACAAAATATTTGTCCGAATGTGTGTCCGGCTGTCCAGGACACGGATTTTTGGTCCCCGCCAGACAAAATATTTGTCCGAATGTGTGTCCAGCTGTCCAGGACACGGATTTTTGGTCCGCGCCAGACAAAATATTTGTCCGAATGTGTGTCCGGCTGTCCAGTACACGGATTTTTGGTCCCCGCCAGACAAAATATTTGTCCGAATGTGTGTCCGGCTGTCCAGGACACGGATTTTTGGTCCGCGGCAGACATAATATTTATTTGTCCGAATGTGTGTCCAGCTGTCCAGGACACGGATTTTTGGTCCGCGCCAGACAAAATATTTGTCCGAATGTGTGTCCAGCTGTCCAGGACACGGATTTTTGGTCCGCGCCAGACAAAATATTTGTCCGAATGTGTGTCCGGCTGTCCAGGACACGGATTTATGGTCCGCGCCCGACAAAATATTTGTCCGAATGTGTGTCCGGCTGTCCAGGACACGGATTTTTGGTCCGCGCCAGACAAAATATTTGTCCGAATGTGTGTCCGGCTGTCCAGGACACGGATTTTTGGTCCGCGCCAGACAAAATATTTGTCCGAATGTGTGTCCGACTGTCCAGGACACGGATTTTTCGTCCGCGCCAGACAAAATATTTGTCCGAATGTGTGTCCGGCTGTCCAGGACACGGATTTTTCGTCCGCGCCAGACAAAATATTTGTCCGAATGTGTGTCCGGCTGTCCAGGACACGGATTTTTCGTCCGCGCCAGACAAAATATTTGTCCGAATGTGAGTCCGGCTATCCAGGAAACAGATTTTTCGTCCGCAGCAGACAAAAAATTTGTCCGAATGTGTGTCCGGCTGTCCAGGACACAAGGATTTTTGGTCCACGCCAGACAAAATATTTGTCCGAATGTGTGTCCGGCTGTCCAGGACACGGATTTTTCGTCCGCGGCAGACAAAAAATTTGTCCGAATGTGTGTCCGGCTGTCCAGGACACAGATTTTTCGTCCGCGCCAGACAAATTATTTGTCTGAAAGTGTGTCCTCCTGTCCAGGACACGGATTTTTCGTCCGCGACAGACAAAAAATTTGTCCGAATGTGTGTCCGGCTGTCCAGGACACGGATTTTTCGTCCGCGCCAGACAAAATATTTGTCCGAATGTGTGTCCGGCTATCCAGGAAACAGATTTTTCGTCCGCAGCAGACAAAAAATTTGTCCGAATGTGTGTCCGGCTGTCCAGGACACAAGGATTTTTGGTCCACGCCAGACAAAATATTTGTCCGAATGTGTGTCCGGCTGTCCAGGACACGGATTTTTCGTCCGCGGCAGACAAAAAATTTGTCCGAATGTGTGTCCGGCTGTCCAGGACACGGATTTTTCGTCTGCGCCAGACAAAATATTTGTCCGAATGTGTGTCCGGCTGTCCAGGACACAGATTTTTCGTCCGCGCCAGTCAAAATATTTGTCTGAATGTGTGTCCGGCTGTCCAGGACACGGATTTTTCGTCCGCGACAGACAAAAAATTTGTCCGAATGTGTGTCCGGCTGTCCAGGACACGGATTTTTCGTCCGCGCCAGACAAAATATTTGTCCGAATGTGTGTCCGGCTATCCAGGAAACAGATTTTTCGTCCGCGGCAGACAAAAAATTTGTCCGAATGTGTGTCCGGCTGTCCAGGACACAAGGATTTTTGGTCCGCGCCAGACAAAATATTTGTCCGAATGTGTGTCCGGCTGTCCAGGACACGGACTTTTCGTCCGCGGCAGACAAAAAATTTGTCTGAGTGTGTGTCCGGCTGTCCAGGACACGGATTTTTCGTCCGCGCCAGACAAAATATTTGTCCGAATGTGTGTCCGGCTGTCCAGGACACGGATTTTTCGTCCGCGACAGACAAAATATTTGTCCGAATGTGTGTCCGGCTGTCCAGGACACGGATTTTTCGTCCGCGGCAGACAAAAAATTTGTCCGAATGTGTCTCCGGCTGTCCAGGACACAAGGATTTTTGAGTGTCCGCCCGGACAAAACTTTTAGTTAGCCACCGGTGGCTAATATGAACCTTAAGGAGTTAATAGTCAGTCACTCGACCGAGTCTTTCCCCTTATAAATGTTGAAAATCGAACTTTCGCGTAGAGAGCTGTGCATTGGTGCACTAATACACATTCATGAGTGTGTTAAAACTGCAAAAGATTTATGGATTTGACGCTCCATTCCGGAGATAGCCGCCAAAAATCGGCTCGCTTAACTACGGGACCAAAATTTTTAACTCCGCTTTCTTTCGTAGTAATAGGAGGTGGGACTTCAAAATTGGGGAGGGAGTCCGATCCGATCCGATGTGCGGGGGGGCTTTTACAGCCCTACGCTCAGACCTTGCGATCCATTGCGCAACCCCCGTGTTTGGTCATCTCGGACGTTTCCCTTCTATCACTGCCAGCCACTCTAGCCATGCTGTTGGGCGCCAGGTACTAAGAGAGCGCCTGGCGCATTGACGTCATAGTGCTGACAGCGTCCACTGCCGCCCGGCCGAAGAGGAGTAAACCGGTATAGGCATTGTTGTGTCGTCTCAGCCAGCACTTGACGTCATTGCTCTTTCTCCAAGTTGGCATGCTGTAGGAGCGGCTTCGGTGCTATGGCAGATCCAGTTGGTTCTCATTTTATCTACTCGCTGTAACCAGCTTTCGGTGGCCTGGGTGGAGCGTTGTGCCGACGACCAACTCTTTGCAGCAAGAAACTTGCCGCGCCGAGAGGATGAACCACTACAACCGCTAGGGATGCAGGGGCCGCCGTGACTCAGAGGCAGCAAGCTACCCACTGAGCCAACGACGCGGCCTGGGGAGGGGGTTTAGGTAAACTGTCTGTTACATTGTATTTCCTTGACTGTACGTAAGTGTGAGTCTCTAATTCGATCGAGTCTTGCTCCATAGCCCTATTTAAAGTTAAACAATCGAGCTGGGCATAGAAACCTGTGCGGTGGGGCACAAACAGATACGGTAATCATAGGTTAACTTCCAAAGGGTTAAGGGAATTGATTCGTTCCATTCCCAAGATGTACATAGGCAGAGTAATTCGGCTCGATTCTTAACCATGGACCTAAAAATTTACAACTAGAATGTCTTTTAGATATTTTAGAGATTCTTTTAGTACTTTTAGACTACTTTAAGAAACTATGATCAATTTGCATTTCCTGTTTAATACACTGTGCATTGTTTGTTTGTTTGTATTATCTTTCGCGTGTTAAACTAACTTTTCGATATGGACAAAAAGCAACGATCAAAACCGAAAACTAAACCAGCGCGGTCGACTGGAGGAAGTTACAGATCAACGCGATCAACGGTCCAATCCACTGTAGACAGCACTCCGCCACCTCTCCCACCTTCTAAGCCACCAAAGAAAGCCAAGTCGTGTCGACCGCTGACACCGAAAGAGAGACTGGAAAAGCTACAAGACGAACCGAAGAGGACGAAGACAACGTTAGACCCGCCAGCTGACCGGAAAAGCAGCAACCAGAACAGACCGCAGTCTCGGCTGACAAAACTGGTGAAACGTATCAGCAACTGGGGTGATCGACATCAATTGCCGTACTGGGCGCAACAGCAGTTGGTCTTGAAGGTGCAAGAGGAACGAGCGAGACAGCGTAGAGAGAAGAGAAGACTGCATCAAGTGCTATCGGCCATCGGCCCGAGGAGCCACTCGCAATCACAAGTGGTATCCGGCAACTTGAGCACTGGTGACGAAATCTACCCTATCATTGGCCCTGACACAGTTAATAATAAGGTAGCGCCAAGAAAGAGACGTCGAGGAAGAAAAAGAAACACCCCGGAGGAAGAGACGATTATGTTTCCTAACGAAAAGCGCACCGTACCTGAAGTAGTGCTGTATACGAAGAAAGTTATCCAAACCACATCAGACACCCGAACGGAGGACGAAGAGCTAAAGATCATCAGCGAGCCAACCCAATCTTCCCGGATCGAAACGGAGGTCACCATTGCCACCAACTCTGACTATGAACTGCCCAGAGATCGAGAAAAGTAGCCTTTACCTTTGTATTGTTGAGAATGTACTGCACACTGTGTTTTTTCAGTTCAACAGATTCAGATTCAGCCTTCGAGGAGACAATGGATCGCAGTAATTTAAAGCCGTTGGAAGTTAGTGTGGAAGAGGACTACGAGATAGCAGAAGAAGATCGCACCCAGCGGTCAGCGACCACTAAACCAGAGGCCGGCAAGACGAAACTACCCGTAAAAAAGACAGAGCCAGTCAGAGCAAAATCACTTCAGCCGGAGAAATCGGCTAAAAAGGCGCCAGAGTCGAAGCAACGTTGGAAATCGTTCTATAAATTAACGAGAGTAACGCCGGTAACGGTCACCCCCGGCTCGATACAAAGCGACCGTTTACTGAGCATGATTAACGCTGATTCTGCAATACGTCATCAGTCTGCAGTTTCTTCTATTCACCCAAGCAAAGTAGAATTATTACGCCGATCTGGACCACCGAAGTGGGACCCATATGGACCTTTGGAAGACCTAAGAAATCACAATTATTTATTCACGGACGAAGTGACGCGAGACAATACGATACGATCTGTTGCTATGGTACAACCGGCACCCACTGACCCTAAACCTCCCAAAAGTCGAAAGAAAAGACGTCGCCAAGTCAAGATAAAACCAAAACCCGTTAAGATTATTCCTATGCCGATGCCTCCAAGACCAAGCCAGCCAGATACAAGAAAACAGGCAAAATCTATATTTGACCTTATGCACATTATGTGATAGTTATTTATGAGATACTGTTTCTAAACTAGATACTGGTTGCCTCAATAAACTAATTACAGTTCGCTTTCGGTTATCATGTTAGCATATCCCCTTCATGCAGAAAGTGTTTAAATTTAAACATGTGGTCTTTGTAAGGCTGATATGTACAACAGTACATGAGTAGCAAACGGTACTAAAACCGACTCCAGTGCCCACTCAGATTAGTACTTGGTTATAAATACTAAAACTAAACATGTACAACCTCAATAACAAGGGTGTCCACCAACGTATCAAAAACAATATTCAGATGTTGAATAGCAACAGCAGCAGAGCAGCAGAAGGGACAGCAAATACAGTATAGATAAAAAAATGTCCCATCGCTCTTTCGGCCTTCACTCAAACGTTTCGTTCTCAGTAACTTCTTTACCGATTTGGCTCAAATTTTCAGCAAAAATTAACAACATGGTTGGCTAAATATTCTGCAAGTGTGGTGCCAAAATTCCGACTCATACTGGTTTTATGACCCGAAAACTAGGAATGAGGGTGGTCCACGCAAATTTATTTTTTTTCGGTAATACAAGGAGTACAGGCCTGAAACTTGCAGGAATGATTGGTGTTACTATTGGGCAAAACATACTAAGCGGGCAGCTCTGTAGCTCAAAGGGCACTAAAATGGGGGAATTTCAAAAACATGAGTGAAAATCCCAAAGTTAAGAAATCCGCACCTTCTAGAATCAAAGCACTGAATCTGTTGTTAATCAACATAGATTGTAGCAGGAAGTTCGACAAATAAATGAACTTGATATTTAAGCTCTGTTCCACACCATACTAACCATCCCTGCAGCGTTTTTTGAAAATTGAAAATCTTTAGAATCGTCATTTTGCCGGTTTTACGAAGAAAAGTCATATTTCGTCATGTTTTTGAAATTCCCTCATTTTAGTGCCCTTTGAGCTACAGGGCTGCCCGCTTAGTATGTTATGCCCAATAGCAACACCAATCATTGCTGCAAGTTTCAGGCCTGTACTCCTTGTATTACCGAAAAAAAATAAATTTGCGTGGACCACCCTCAGTCCTAGTTTTCGGGTCATAAAACCAGTATGAGTCGGAATTTTGGCACCACACTTGCAGAATATTTAGCCAACCATGTTGTTAATTTTTGCTGAAAATTTGAGCCAAATCGGTAAAGAAGTGACTGAGAACGAAACGTTTGAGTGAAGGCCGAAAAAGCGATGGGACATTTTTTTATCTATACTGTATATCCACCCAACTCACAGCTTTACAAAGGACTGATATAAAATTCATTATTTATCTATAATTGATCAAAAGTGAAACGCCGAACTGTGTTACCAAAAAAATCAGCAATGATTGATTGCCAAACCCACCTGTTGCTGATACTATTCATACAAATGACAAATGTCCGAAAATCAATGAGTCAGTACAGTACTACATAGGGCTAATAATCAGCTTACTAGCATGCAGATCATGGTACAAATGATAGTGGATGGAAATTGCCCAATTTCGTCAGTGCACTCCGACGGTCGTTGAGATGCTCATTAACCCGGCTCTGGCCGCTTACGGTTTAGGAATGGCAGGTAAACTGCAGGTGGAAGCGTGTAGCACGAATAACTTTCAAGCAAATTTTTTTCCGGGGAACTTTGAGGGTGCTAGACCGCCCGCTACCCCAAGGGATTTTGACCAATTTGTGTGGATTATGTTTGGGCAAGTATGAGCTAACTTTTGAAGTAACTTTCAGCCTTTCCGAACTTCCGTGGCCGGAGTTATGGGCGTATATTTGAAAAAAGTCGATGGTGAATTTTCGCCATCGATACGGAAAAAGTTGAGCGGGGAATTTAAAGTATTTTGAAATAGCTACCATGCGAAAGCTGTCGGTTTAGAAATGCGCGAACGGCACACGTTTGAATTTGGGTCGTTAGAGGTAAAAAATTGGCCAAAAAACGGCTGGCGAGCCAAATTTGAGGGGGTGTAGCTCCGGTTCTAGGGGGGGCGTTTTTCTTCTAATATGCGTCGAAGGTCATCGTTCGTGGTCTAGTTTATACTCATAAATTTTCAGCCGGATCGGTTAGATGAACATACTTGCCACCAGTAAACTGACTTTCTCGCAAAATACATATTAAAATGACGTATAATTCGTTTTTTGCGAATTTGTTAGGAATTTTGGAGCTTGGGAATTTAGCAGCTCACTCATTAGCCCCTCAACTGTTAAGTTCCCAAGCTTGCCGTGAGCGCAAAATTCCCATACAGCTGTTCTGCTGCTTACCTCGCCGCCAGGAACCTATATCCCACGGCGTTTGTCCAGAGTTTGTTCTACTGGCGCCGCTTTTTAGACAGCGCGTCAGAGCGAGTCCGGGCGAAACTGCGAATTCTGTCTGAGTCATCAGCGAATTTAACAGAATTTGCAGAATTCCCAACCTCTGTTTGGGAATGAGCTAGAATTCGGGCCCGCATAAAAGGGCGGGAATCCAGCAAATTCCCAATGAGTCATCTGGGAATTGTATGGGAATCAAGATTCACTGGGACTTTAGCGGTAGTCGCGAAGGAGTTATGGTCACTTTTGGAATTGTAAACTAGCTATATTCTGTCGTTTATAAAAGAAACCGAAATTTCTCACAGTGCGCACACTGACTTTTCACCCATATTTATTATTTTGAATAAAGGTCTCAAACTCAAGAAACAGCCTGAACTTAGACAACTGTCATATGCTCCTCAATTAGCATAATTTTGAAGAAATCGATTTTTGCCAGTTTTTTCTGCAGATAGTCTGACAAACTTTTGAAAATTAGCCATTTTGAGGCACATAAATGTCACGTACATGTACATGTAGAATGGCGACACTTGCAGCGAATAAGTAGAAGACATTTCACACTGTACAGTTCTGCAAAAATCCGGATAGATTTTAACCTATTTTTAAGGTTTTTCGACGATTTCCTAAAGACCGACCAAATTAGGTCCATGACCGAAATTAAGTCCACCCACTCTAAAAAGCAATAAAATATTTTATATGGGGAAGATCCGTATTGAGGGGAAGAAGTATTCCGGTACAGATTTTGCAGGGGGAAGTTGCCCTGTGTTCGCTGAACCTCTGAACGCGCTGACTCACTCGCGAAAATTCGAACTGTTCATTCTTCGGACCGAAAACTAGAGCTTGCAAAAACGATTGGTAGTAACATTGGGCATACACAACATACTGACTAGGCACTCCACCAGTAAACAATCCTTCTTTCGGAATCAGCGGGCCACAAATTTTGGGTCTGCCTGCTGATTCCCAAAGAAGGATTGTTACTGATGTCTGGCCAACAGCGGGATAACGTGTTTAACTGTATTTGACTGAGCACTACTGTAGCTCAAATGTTGCCGAACTGTAAAAAACATGACTGAAAATCTCAGTTGAAATTCGCACCACCTAGAATCAAAGCACCGAATCACAGTTACGAAGTCAGCTCAAAGTTTAGTACAAAACAAGCTAAGCCAAAGTCTTAGGAATCCTTTCTTCATAAGCGTCAATCAGAACAAAAGCGCACTGACAGCTGAAGTTGCTGAGAGTAAAGTAATATTGTAGTTGTAGTGTGTATAGTGGTAGATTGAGGTGTTTGTGATATCCACTTCGAAAAAACCGCACGGATATATCCGTAGATCTGGAAAACGTGACTCGGTTTCAGGTAAATGTGAATCGGTTTCAGGTAAATGTGATCCGGTTTCAGGTAAATGTGATTCGGTTTCAGGTAAATGTCACCGGTTCGTCCAACCCCCTAGGTTGGTTCGTCAAATGCTGTTCCGAATCTTTGGTCACATTTTGAAAAACCGAACCCTACCCGTGCCTAGTCGGCCGAACCTTTAATTTTTGCGCCCGAAACTATCCCAAAAATTCCGAAGCCAAATTGGAATCATTGTACCGAACCCGTTTTTGCAACAATCCCGAACCCGCAACAATCCCGAATCTAGGTAAAGCCGAACCTATGTTTGCATCCGAATCTTTATTCTAGACACCCGAATCTTTATTGAAGACACCCGAATTTTTATTGAGTTGAGTTCCGGCTCAAACACCACCATCAGCACAGACTAGTGCCCTGCACTCAGGAAATGTGCATGGCACACGATGTACAGAGGAAGGACACTGGTTTCATGTGTTTTCGCTGTCAGACCCGGCTGTGCCCGGGGTTTTGCGATTGGTCTTTTCACACTAATGTTGAGTTTTTCTTTGACGATCCCACGCGTAGTGGTGATGTTAGTTATTTCGCTAAGGCGCGCGCTATCAACAAAACTGTGTAGCTCAGCCAAGTGCTGGCATTAGTTTGGCTTGTACTGATTCTGTATTGCTATTATCTGTGTTCATTCAATTGTTTTTTTGATTGACGTCTTTGCCGATTTTGTTTAGTTGATTGCAACACATGAATCTTAAAAGCTGCATAGCATACATTGTAGCACTACACCAGTGTTCACAAAGTGCATAGTATGGCCGAACACATAGGCAGAACTTTCTGATACGCAGCTAAATCCAGTCATAATACCTGCAAAATAAACAGCAAATTCAATTGTGCATAGTGCGCAAACTTTTCAGAGAACATTCTGAGAACAAATGGATCAATTCTGGTAATGGTTCGGGTCATACCAAACGAAGGTTCGGGACATTGAAAACAAAGGTTCGGGTCATACCAAACGAAGGTTCGGGTGACCTCCAAATCTGGGTTCGGGGTGAACCCCAACACGACTAAAACGAACACAATTTTGGTTCGGAAAAAACGCCTCAGATTCGGTTGAAAGGTTCTGCAAAATGTCACATTCGGTTTTATGAAAACCGAACCTTTGAAAGATTCAGGCAAAAAAAAACTCTGCCCTAAAAATCAGAAACCGAACCCGTTTTTGCGTTCGGAATAAAAAACGTGACTCGGTTTCAGGTAAATGTGATTCGGTTTCAGGTAAATGTGATTTGGTTTCAGGTAAATGTGATCCGGTTTCAGGTAAATGTCGCGGGTTCGGAATTTCGGTCTTTTCGAAGTGGATATTGTATTTGCTAGTGAGCGGTGCGGTAGTGTGACAATGACTGACGGACGTATGGCAATGACGGTGACCAATTTCGCAGAGTGTTTAGCCAAGGAGGGCGCGTTAACAGTCATTCTCAAGCAGTACCAAGCCATAATTCAACGGGACAAGGAGTTCGTGTGTACTGTATTCACCAACAACAGAGATCGCAATCGCTGGGAGGACATAAAGTGCTACGACTATACACGCGTGGTGTTGCAGCCGCCAGGGGGCGACTACATCCATGCCAACTACGTGGACGGTTATGAACGACAGAAAAAATTCATTTGTGCCCAAGGACCGATGCCGAACACGGTGAACGACTTTTGGCGCATGATATGGCAAGAGGAGGTTCTGCTGGTGGTGGCGCTGACCAAGCTGGGCGGCGCCAAGTGTCATTTGTACTTTCCGAGCAAGCAGAGTGAAACTCAATGCTACGGCGACATTACGGTTGAGAACAGAGGAGTGAAGAACATAGAGAACGCTTACGACGCAGCCGCACTGAAGGTGAGCAGAGGAACGGAGACGAGACGGCTGCTGCAGTTGACGTACTACGCCTGGCCAGACAAAGGCACCCCCGACAGCTCGACCAGTCTGCTGACCTGCGTAGAGCACATGAACTACAACTGGAATCAGCTGAGGCAGGACGCCTACGAGAAGGGCTGGCTCTCCCCTGCTCCAACTGCCAAGCCGCACCCGGTCATAGTGCATTGCAGCGCAGGCGTCGGTCGCACTGGCACCTTGGTGGCCCTGGACATCTGTCTGCGCAGACTGGACGACACCTACGCCAAGGACAAACGACCCATGATCGACATTGTCGGAACTGTGTTCAGGTTGAGAGAGCAGAGAGCCATCATGGTGCAACGCCCCGAACAGTACCTCTTCCTACACCTCGTACTCATCGAATACGCCCTCCGCAAACGCTACCTAGACCCCAGCGTAGTTAACGTCCGCCCTTTCATAACAAGTGCCGCTAAATCCCTCGCCGTCAACCCTCAAGCCGACCGCTGATCTGTGTACCTCTGCATACTTATCTACTGCTACTTGTCTGTCTTCCATAAAGATCTTACTAATTTTGGTTGTTCATTCATAAAACACGACTTTTTGTCATATTAGTTAAGGCAGTTAGTATAAGGCAACTAAACAATAATGCTTACAAAATCCGCACTGCAATGATAAGAATGTGCTACAAAATTGAAAGAAATAGAAGCCCGGGAATTCTAATCGACAATGTACGTATTTATTTGATTCAGGTGCGATACGCCGACTTAATTGCCCATAGAGATGTGCAATACGCCGACCATAGAGGTGCGAAACGCCGACTTGATTGACAGGTGTGATACGACGACTGCAGGTGCGATACACCGACTGCCAGTACAGTAGGAAGGCGCCAGTTTTTAATGCTTCACTATTATGGCACATTGTACGCCAATATCTGAGTAAAACAAGAGCTTGTAAATTTGCATACCACTCGCATTAGCTCTGAAATCAGTAACTGTCAGAAAAGCCATAACTGCCAGTGCACACAGTGCGTTAACGCGATGGCGCGCTTCGGCCCAGTGCGCTATGGCAAAAGTAAAAACGATGCAAATTCTATTGCAACAGATAGCGAGCTCCATCCTGGGAGACTCCACCGGTGGCAACGGTGAAGCAGGAAACGTGATTTGGTCGGTTGGTGAAAGGTCGAATTTGAAGCTACTGAGGTGAGACGCAGTATTAGAGCAGAAGTGAAAAGCGGATCACATAGGCCCTTACGGGCGTATCAAGCAGCCTGTTCCAGTCGCAACATTGCCAGACGCCTTCCTGAGGAAACCGCAGAGGTGGGTTCCCGTAATATACAGGGTGTGTCAAAAAAAACAACCCAGCAGAGTTTTTGCTGTAGCAACCGCAAATCTCAACGAATTGAATGAATCCTGCTTTAAATGAAAGACAAATAAATTCTTGAAAGACTGGTGAAGGCCCTATTAAGATACGATGCTTAGTTCCTGAGATATTTGCCCTCAAATTCGAAACAGATTTTGGCAGTGAACAAGAGCGATCCCGTTGCACTTCACAACAAAACGGATTCCTACTACTGAGGGGCAACAAGACTTTTACAAATGAAGTAACCAAGCATGTGTGGCACCAGAAAAACGTCGTTACGTTAGCCCTGAGTAGTAGGAATCGGTTTTATTATGAAGTGCAACAGAATAATAAAAATCGCTCTTGTTCATAGCCAAAATCTGTTTTGATTTTGAGTGCAAATATCTCAGGAACCAAGCATCATGTCTTAATAAAAGCTTCACCAAACTTTCAAGAATTAATTTATCTTTCAAATAAAATAGGACTCACTGAAGTCGGTTGAGATTTGCGGCTGCTACAGTGAAAAATCTCCTGGGTTGTTTTAATCTCTGTTGTGCACTGCCAAAATCTCTGTTTTGATTTTGAAAGCAATTATCTCAGGAACTAAGCAACGCATCTTAATAAAAGCTATACCAGTCGTTCAAGAATTTATTTATCTTTCATTTAAAGCAGGATTCATTCAAATCGGTTGAGATTTGCGGTTGCTACAGCAAAAAATCTGCTGGGTTGTTTTTTTTTGACGCACCCTGTATATTAAATTTTTGCTGCTTACATAATCAGTTTAGTTCCGACCGACATGACGTGAGAAATACTATTAGCCGTACCGCTCAATCAAGCCAAATCTTTATCGCTCACGCCTGGCTCGGTTTGCATACCGGAGGAACTAAAACGAACACTTCAGACGTCTGAGGAGCCTGCAGAGAGAGCTGTTTCGTACATTCTTTACCGGTGCCCAAATCCCAGCAGAGTCGGCAATGATGACTACGTTCCTGCTGGTCGCGTTTGAAGTTAGAGAGTGAGAGCAACCAGTAGTAGAGCGTTAGACGTAGGATGTGCTGGGCTATCCAACCATATACACAAAATCGATTTATGAGCTTGCACACCAGAATGGCGGCACTCCAAACCCAGCGATAGGCATCAAAATCTGTAAAAAACTGGTCGTAAATTGTGTCATTTTCGACCGAAAGTTTGGAGTGCCGCCATTCTGGTGTGCGAGCTCATAAGTCGATTTCTTGTATATGATTGAATAGCCCATCACATTATACTGTACGTCTAACGCTCTACTACTGGTGGCTCTACCTTCAGGCACGCCAGAACTGTGCATGACTCTAAAAGATACCGCAAGATACCAAGATATTTTGGTACATAATTCATTAGATTCTCATATTTTTGACAGACTTTCTCTTCCTACCTCCACAGCAAAGGGTGTACCCACCCTACACCCCCTGGATGCGCCACTGTACATACTGTATAAACGCACACTATATTTTGGAATTAACAAGTAATTGTAATGCTTGGACTGGACCTAATGACGAAAAAATATCCCATTGATTTTTCGATATACCTTTCAGACACTCTTAAGGTGTCGCAAAAGGCTGAGATGTAATCATCTGCAACAGTTTTGGAGTATTTGGTTAGGCCTTGAACTGCCTTTACTGCTAACGAGCAGGTAATTTATTTTTGGAACTAGAAATTGTTGTTTTCGCCTCTCTGCTGATATTACCCCCAAAATACACATTTTTTTGTTTTGAATGATTGATTGATCCATTAAACTTGAATAGTGCAGTTGGATCCGTTAAAGTTGCATAGTATGGATGGATCCGTTAAAACTTGAATAGTGCAGTTGGATCTGTCAATCTTGAATATTGCAGTTGGATCCGTTCAAATTGAATAGTATGGATCCGTTAAAACTTGAATAGTGCAGTTGGATCTGTCAATCTTGAATATTGCAGTTGGATCCGTTCAAATTGAATAGTATGGATCCGTTAAAACTTGAATAGTGCAGTTGGATCCATCAATCTTGAATATTGCAGTTGGATCCGTTCAAATTGAATAGTATGGATCCGTTCAAATTGAATAGTATGGATCCATTCAAATTGAATAGTATGGATCCGTTCAAATTGAATAGTATGGATCCGTTCAAATTGAATAGTATGGATCCGTTAAAACTTGAATAGTGCAGTTGGATCTGTCAATCTTGAATATTGCAGTTGGATCCGTTCAAATTGAATAGTATGGATCCGTTAAAACTTGAATAGTGCAGTTGGATCCATCAATCTTGAATATTGCAGTTGGATCCGTTCAAATTGAATAGTATGGATCCGTTCAAATTGAATAGTATGGATCCGTTAAAACTTGAATAGTGCAGTTGGATCTGTCAATCTTGAATATTGCAGTTGGATCCGTTCAAATTGAATAGTATGGATCCGTTAAAACTTGAATAGTGCAGTTGGATCTGTCAACCTTGAATATTGCAGTTGGATCCGTTCAAATTGAATAGTATGGATCCGTTAAAACTTGAATAGTGCAGTTGGATCCATCAATCTTGAATATTGCAGTTGGATCCGTTCAAATTGAATAGTATGGATCCGTTCAAATTGAATAGTGCATTGATCCATTAAAGTTGAATAGTGTGGGGGCGCCGAATTTGGGGCTGGTTGCGTATTTTAAGGATCCATCAAACCTTAAGAGCCATATTTTTTAAGAACCGGGCAGGTCCCCTTATAAGGGCGGAACATGAAATTTTCTGACCTATACTTTTCATGTGATGAATCAATAGGTCTTTAGTAGAAAACACCACCACTGCTTTATTTTTGCTCTGCGATACCGCTCGCGGTATTTATGGCCAAAAAGGGATTTTGGAAATTTTCAACTGGTTCTCCAGTGTGCAATCGCCGATCGCGGTCATATCTTCAGCATAAATTAGTCTTACTATGACCACTGCACCCACAAAGTTTTGGGCTGATCGATTCAGGCCAGCGTGAATACCGTTGATTTTAGGGGTTATTTTAAAAAGTAAAAAATATTTTTGACGTACCTCGCAGATTTTGGTCATACTTTAAAGGTAGATAGAACACGTCGTCCTCTACACGTTGGTGTTTTCACTTTTTTTGGCATCGGTCCCGTTTTGGAGTTATTCATGTTTTAATTTTCCAAACAAATTTTGCGGTATCTTTTAGAATCATTCACAGTTCTGGCGTCCCTGAAGCTAGAGCGACCCGCAGTAGAGGGTTGGATGTAGAATGTGATGGGCTATCCAAGTCGCAAGTTATAGACCTCTGAAGTTTCATTCAGAAACAAACCGTGAGAAGCCGTAATCCTGAAATAAATGTTCAGCATTCATACATTTCTGAAGGGAACCTTTTATCAGTCAATAGTGTACCCGACCTATTTTGACCCGCTGAGTTAAAAAATGACCTTTGTTTTTCTCTACTTCTGTTCAATTTTGAGATATTACTGATGAAACAAAATTTGCATTAATATTCATATATCTCCAAAATTAGTAATTATGGATTAAAACAAACGCCATTTTCGAACTCAGCGGGTCAAATTAGGTCGGGTACACTATTGACTGACAAAAGGTTCCCTTCAGAAATGCATGAATGCTGAACATTTATTTCAGGATTACAGTGTAATGGACGTATGTGATACTGTTTGTAATTTGGCTTTAATAACGTGTTCATTGCGTGGGATAATGTAGATGCGGCGCGGCTCAAAAACTCCGAAGGCAAATATAACCCATCACGGAAAAAAGTGGCCAAACACAAGGGCAATTAAAAGTCACACAAAAACTATGCCTTCCGAATTCCGAGGGGCAATTTGCCTTATAAGCAGAACGCCGGAGCTCTCACCGGTCAGTGTCACTGAAGCGCCACTCCTCGTTATTGTAAGCCCCCAGCCTTGCCTCTCAACCTACCTATGCCAAAACCCAGCACCGCCACGCTTCAGCCACTGCCCCAGTGGACCCCACCAGCCACTGCTCATGCCCAAACGACTGGACCCACAAGGAACCCGCTGGTAAGTAGAATAGATAGAGTCCTAAGAAGGGAGGAACCCAGCCGTCTGTCTGTCAACCAAGTAGGCCCTAGGTCTACCTCTTACACACCACATTCCCTAACTATGCCCACACCCACACGCTTCCATCGGCCCTCCACAACACAATATTACATGGTAGCAGCGAAATCTCTGTCAAATTAGGGCCATCTGTTGTGGTGGACAGAGCGAACCCATCCCTCACTAAGAACACAAACAATTTTTTCAGTAAATTCCTCTTCAAACAATCATTTTTCGAAAGTTTTTTTCTCTCAGTTTATGCCTAGTGGCTCTTCCAATCCCGAAATTTAATAACCTAAAAAAAGTCCAGTCATGGAATTACAATGCCTAAGGAAAAAAATTGCAAAAGAAAACAATCAAGGCCGGTATCGGCCCACCCAACCTACCACGCATGCAATGAATCGAAATCGGATCGAACCTAGTTTGGAAAACAAAGATTTTGTAGTCTCAGTTCAAAGAAATTGCTAATAAATTACAACTTTCATACAGATTTTCTAAAAGTTTAACCAGTTGCAACCAACACTAGATATACGCAGTCAATCCACAGCTGCAAGCCATTCAAAATTTACAACCACATTTAGCGTAAAATTCAAAATTTGCAATCACAGCTAGAAACTTTAAAGAATTTAAAATATAGATTATGGGCAATCGAACAGATTCAACATAACTTAATACTAAAAGAATTCTTAAAAATCAACTCCAGGTTTTGTAAAAATCGGCACCAGTTTTGGAAAATGTAAGTCAAACGATACCTGCCATTTCTGACATTTTTCACTCGCCTAATCAGAGCGAAGAGCCGCCACTTTTTGCATCATCTATTGGTCTATTTTATCAAAACTTCAGTCAATCAATTGAAATTTTAATATTATTGCTGCTGCAATCATGTTTTGCTAATACTTGGAAAATCAAAGTTCTACCTGCCTACCTCTCAGATTTGGGTTAAAAAAAAACAGTACTAACAGCCCAACAAATAGCCACATGCTGCGCTTAGAACTGCATCAACTGAATACCCCTATAACTTGTTTCACAAAAACGCTGGACACAGATACTCCCTAACACATATTCAAAAAATAGTAGTCAAACAATTTCAAACTTCAATTTCAGTTCAGTTACATTTACTACTCAACAATCCACACCCAAACAGGTAAAACGACAGACTGTGAGATAAAAAAATCTAATTCATATGTATGCCCCATCCTTTGAAGTCCCATTAAATTATGGCCTCACCCCACTTCACATTCCAAGTGCCACTTTCATTCAGCAAAAGCTAGAATGCGCGACTTTTTGATCAAGCTGTCTAAAAAGCCACTGTATTGAAGCGAATTAGATAATGGAAGCTGAATCAACGCGACCTTTGCAAATAGTCCCTAAAGCCAGATTTTCCCAGACATAGCGTTAGGCCAAACTGATAAGACAGAGCACAAAAATTTTTTCCTAACTTTTCGATTCGATTACCAGCTCTGGTCCCGTAGCAACATTTCACGCCGATTTCGGGCACCCTTCATCTGAATCACAATCACCCACTCTTGTTCATTTTTGCAAAAAATAACTTCCACACTTTCCAGTGCTCACTCCCTCTCTACCCAGAATAACAAAACTATTCTATGAGCGATGTTTTAACTGAGAACATCCAGGATTACGGAAACCCGTGCACATATAGCTGATATTCCGTTTGACCAACCATGCGCAATGCACTTGAACTGAATCGCATGCTCTTCAACGTAGATAAACGCATTGTTTTCAAACAGTTGCCAGTCTATTTTTTGACAGAAAACCGCAGCCTGTCTCAACCAACAGGCTCCTCCAGATAATGTTATCTCTGTTTTTTGTTCCCTTGTTGCCGCTGCTTCCACTCAAAACGTTCTTGAGAAAGGGAAGGGAACACTGATGAAATGCTCAAATCAGTAGATTATTGTTATGTCATGAATTTCTAAATCGTATTTTTTGCCGCTCAAGTTGTCGCTACTGCCGCTGCCGCAAAAAACGTCCTTATCCTGGGAGAGGTCCAGTTACAGATTCCCTGATAAATTAGCGCTCATAGATTCAAAAATATTGTCGGACCTCCCAGTAGATTTTTTCTCTGAAAATTTTTGTGATACCGGTACCGAAGGCCTTGAGAGGCGTCTAATGCTCTAATAATTGACGGACTATGACACTGCTGGTGGACCCAGCATCCATTCTGGTGCACAAATGTATGCATACGATATTTTCCTGCAGAATGCCTTCAATCTTTTAGCGAAAACAGATCACAGCTTAACCAAGCTACAGAAAATTTAGTCTGATCAACTAAATTTTCTGAAAGTTTAGCCTGATCAACTAAGCTTTCGGCTCTGTGCATTTTACAAGCAATCTTGGTTAACTCATTTTGTCGCCATCTTTTTTTGTCCATTTTTACCTTGAAGACATGTCTTGTTTTTTCTCATTTTGAAAATGCACCACATAATCAAAGCGCTCTTATTAATTAATGAATTTGAAATGGCCGAGACGTTGCCCTATAATAGCAGGCCAAATAATTTGAAATTGAAACTGAAGCGACAAATCACAGAATCCTGAATAAAGCCTGCATGAAAAATTTAAATTGAAGCAGCACTGAAATATTTATTCTCAAGAATTATGCGGCACCCAAATATTTACAGGGAATCCAAGCAAGGCAACACATAAAATTGAAATTGAAGCGGCACTAAATTTTTAATGGAACCTTAACGAAATAGGCACCAAACAAATTCAACTTGAGGGGAGTCACTTTGTTAAAAAAAATGTTGCAGTGTACTGCTGACAGCGACAACCAAGCGTTACGCACTAAAAACTGTAGTTATGGGCTCCTACAGGTTGAAGGCAAGGTACATCTGGTGTGGCATTCAAAAACCAAAAACCGGTACCACATATTCAATTCGTGAGAGCCAGCACACCTATAACCAACCATTGGTCTTAGGGTTTGGCAGCAAGAGGCATCCTACAAACACGCGCGCACAAAACGTAGGAACGGCTATCTTGCACAGCCCGCCAGTACTGCTTTCATTTCTTGTGAACCATAACGCTTTGTTCTAGCTTGTCATTGAGGGTCACAGGTTTTTCATGCGTCTGTTTAGTCTAACCCTCTTTCGCAAACTGCCTGAAAGCATACCATGATACTAATTGGTCTAGTTAAGCTACAAAGAAATCCTGTATTTCCCGGAATTCCCTACTTTCTCTCATCAAGCTATTTAGCAGCCTCCTTTACATAATTTATTTTTTTGTTTATTCATGCCCCCATTTAGCCTCAAGCTGTAGTTCTTGGACAATAAATTATTTCTTTTGTTTTCCCAGTAAATTGCATACAATTCAGTTAGGCACTCCCTGTTTATTCAACAGTTTCTTCGTTTTTGTAAACAGCATTGTATCAAAGTTCAATCAACGCATTGTACTATATTTTTCTTATTTCTACTCAGTTCACCATCAAGATGTAAAATTCATAGAATAAAAGAAGTTTAATTTTATCATTCAATTGCATAGATGCAGAAAATCAGTTTGTAGTTATGAACTTTTTTTCGGAAAGTAAACTCCTCTTTTACCCAAATACGATAACAATAATTCTTTTAAATCATCTCTGAACATTCTTATTAGTTTTTTTTAAATTCTGTCTTTGTTTAAACAATTTTGTCTTTTCACCAAAGCTGCTGGCTGCTCAATTCACTCTTACTATCCACCGATTTAAAAATCAAAACTTTCAATGCATAGCATAATTTTTGCTGAACTTTCTGATTCTAACCACTAGACCCACTCACACTGTACATCCACAACATTACGAATGCATGGATGCCTTGGTGCAGCAGACCGAAATTCCCTAGCCAAGTCGATAATCACATATCAGTTAGGCATGAGGACAATAGCCTAAGTGTGCGCAGGCACAGCCACAGACACAGACAAAGGTGAATCAAGTTGACTGTCAAATGCTATCAGTTCAATGGTAGGAGAATTCAAGCAAATCTCAAAATGCTGCTGCGCTGCTCTACTACTGAATTCACAGACGTATGTAAATCCAAAACATTTTCCAAAAGGCTGGCAGCGCACTATATTCATAACAATTTTTATTCAAGGAATTTCAAATGCGAAAACTGCTGGCAAGGAAACAACTGAACAGAAACTTAAAAAAAAAATATCTGTCCAGCAAATCAACTGTTTTGCAGCAAGCAAGTTCAGAATTTTCAAAACCAGCTATATTTACAACCAATTTTCAAACCTAAAGAAAGAATTAAACATGTCTGGTCACACAAATCCTTAAATATTTAGCAAATTTCTGCTGACTGTTGTGTTCACAAAATTTCACGCAGGAATCGCGGGAAATCACGCATGTTTTCTTTCATTCACTGATTTTGTTCCGAAATATTAATTATCATTAACTCCAATATGGATACAACAGACTACTGTTTCAGCAATTCTTTTTCAGCAAAAGTGGCAAAATAATTCCAATATCTTACTACAGAACAATATTATACTGTTTAACAAAAAAAAATGTTAAAAATGCCTTGCTCAGGAATCAACAAAAGAATGTCCAGGCCAGAGCATGCCATTTCATCTGCTGATGCGAAACTTCTCTCTCAAACAAACAAGGAACTACTTGTCCCAATGACTAAATTTTGCTTGCTTCTCTGTAGCACATTGCAACCTTTTTCCTATGTTCAGTAGAATTTTACACCTAAATGTTTCCTTAAACTAGCGCAGCTACGTCAGACAGATCTTCCGGTTTGGCTCCAAAAGCTTGTAACCCCAACCTGGCAATATCTGAAACGCAGCACTTCTTAGCTTATTTAGAATATCACCCAGTCATTCCAAGATATAATTAGGATTTCTGACTAAAACTTTTGAAAAGTTCATGAAGTAGCAGGCGTTCTGGATCTTAACAATGCTATTGCACATTGCTCTTATCGAATCGAAACTGATTTTCCTGCCATAAATCCAAGAAACCTAAGCTGTAACCATACATGTAACAGGTCATCCGCCGATCGGGGGAGGGGTGGGGGGGTCTAGCGCCGGCCGGGGGGGTCTGAGCCAAAATTTTGGGGGAGGGGGTGGGCACTAAAAAACGCTCAAAAATCGAAAAAATCGCAATTTTCCTAAAAATTGCCAAAAATCGCTAATTTGGGCTGAAATACAGCTAAAAAGTGCTGTTTTGAGGCGATTTTGGCAATTTTTGTGTGAAATTGTAAAAAATTGCAAAAATTTGCTCGAAAATTTACTTGCCAGAAAAATCGGAGGGGGGGTCGGTGAAATCGTCTCGGGGGGGGGGGGGTCCCCCATCCCCCCCCCAATGGTTAACACAAAATCTCACCATGTTAACCGAAACTTATGGATAAGCAAACTGTTTTGCACCAAATTGTAAATAAAGGCTGTATTTAGGCAGTCAGCAAAACGACCCGTATTTTGACTTTGTTTGGTCTTGGTGCTAGCCTAAATAAATTCCTTTGTTTTCTACTGCTGTTTGTGTCTGTCCGGCCCATGCAAATCGCTGATTCAAACTAAGCCTTTGACAGCCATTCTAGCACAGCTTCACTTTCACTCTCTTTTGCGCCAGATTCATTTATGTAATTTATCCCTATTTATTTTGCGTTCAGTATGTATCTTTTGCATAAATTTCTTTTCAAGCTAAAACTGTTTTTTGATATGTAATCGCGAATTGATCATTGATATTCTCAAAAAAAAAATCAAAAAAGCAAAAAAAAAACAAAATATTCAAATGCAACCAACACATACTTCTTGATCAATCACTTTAGGAACCCTCTGTAAACCTATTTTTCCCCTATTGACATTGGTCATGATCTACTGGGCGTGGAAAACTATGCGTGGTTGGTTATTGATATGAGATAAAAATCTAAACATTTTTTTCGATAACTTTATTGATTTATATGGGATTGGTTAGAGGTCGTGTATAACACCAATTTATCCAAAACTTGTGTTCTATTTTCAGTACCAAACTTTTTTGGCGGATATTTAGCCTGCTAAAAACATATTTATGGGTGTAATTCTAATCATCATAAAACCAAATCCATGCGCCAAGATTTCTGAAATATTGACTGATTGACAGTATGAATGTACTGATTGCAGTTTTTCTGTATATTTACACTTTTACTTTGACAAATCTGCTAAAAGCAATCGTATTTATGGCTAGAGCCATACTTCCTGAGAATTTATTTTAATAATATGTTTTATTTCAAGAAGGACGGCTTGTTTTATAGGAAAGAAAATCGAGGTACTGTTTACGCGTACTCGAAGGCAACAGTGGCCAAAACAAGGGCAATTAAAGTCACACAAAACGTTCCGAATTCGAGGGCATTGCCCAGAACGCCGGAGCTCGTTCACGGCGCAAACTGACCGGTGAGAGCTCCGGCGTTCTGCTAAGGCAAATTGTCTCGGAATTCGGAAGGCATAGTTTTTGTGTGACTTTTAATTGCCCTTGTGTTTGGCCACTTTTTTCTGTGATGGGTTATATTTGCCTTCGGAGTTTTTGAGCCGCGCCGCATCTACATTATCCCACGCAATGAACACTACTAAAGCCAAATTACAAACAGTATCACATACGTCCATTACATCTCTCTTTCCTATAAACAAGCCGTCCTTGGCTTGGGAACCTTCGATAAAACAGTATCACAACCATATTGGTGTAAAGATAAATTTCGGAAGTATGGCTCTAGCCAGCTAAATACGATTGCTTTTAGCAGATTTTGTCAAAGTAAAAGTGTAAATATACAGAAAAGTTGCAATCAGACATTCATACTGTCAATCAGTCAAGTTTGTTTCACAAGAAGTAGAATGCTTGGCAGCATAGGTGCAGTTTGATGGTTTTGTTTTGAAATTGATGATTAGAGATAATACACCCATAAGAATCAAAAGACATGTTTTAGCAGGCTAAATATGCCAGAAAAGGAAGTGTTGGTAGCTGAAATAGAACACAAGTTTTGATAAAGTGAAGTGTTATAAGCAACATATTTTTGACTTCTTATCATCTAAGGACTATCAATAAATCAATAAAGTTATCTGAGAATGTTTAGACATTTTTTAGATTTCATATACCAGCCAAACGCATCTGGCATAGTTTTCCAGTCAGCTTGCCATAGAAATGGTCCAATAAATTAGGAGAAGTGATTTGCAAGTAGTATGGCTGAAGCCTGTAAACATGATTTTAGGAAGGTTTTTATAAGCAAAATGGTGAAATATAGCGAAATAATGAAGAATTGAAATAACAGGGTTTTTTTGATATGGTTTCATTATGGTACTACGAAAAATTTACTTTGAAGACAAGTTTAAGAAAAATAGGTTATACAGAGGGTTCCTAAAGTGATTGATCAAGAAGTATTAGTTGCATTTGAATATTTTGTTTTTTTTTTTTTTGATTTTTTTTGAGAATATCAATGATCAATTCGCGATTACATATAAATAAAAAACAGTTTTAGCTTGAAAAGAAATTTATGCAAAAGATACATACTGAACGCAAAAATAAATAGGTATAAATTAAATTAATGAATCTGGCGCAAAAGAGAGTGAAAGTGAAGCTGTGCTAGAATGGCTGTCAAAGGCTTAGTTTGAATCAGCGATTTGCATGGGCCGGACAGACACAAACAGCAGTAGAAAACAAAGGAATTTATTTAGGCTAGCACCAAGACCAAACAAAGTCCAAAATACGGGTCGTTTTGCTGACTGCCTAAATACAGCCTTTATTTACAATTTGGTGCAAAACAGTTTGCTTATCCATAAGTTTCGGTTAACATGGTGAGATTTTGTGTTACAACTTAGGTTTCTTGGATTTATGGCAGGAAAATCAGTTTCGATTCGATAAGAGCAATGTGCAATAGCATTGTTAAGATCCAGAACGCCTGCTACTTCATGAACTTTTCAAAAGTTTTAGTCAGAAATCCTAATTATATCTTGGAATGACTGGGTGATATTCTAAATAAGCTAAGAAGTGCTGCGTTTCAGATATTGCCAGGTTGGGGTTACAAGCTTTTGGAGCCAAACCGGAAGATCTGTCTGACGTAGCTGCGCTAGTTTAGTGTGCAATGTGCTACAGAGAAGCAAGCAAATTTAGTCATTGGGACAAGTAGTTCCTTGTTTGTTTGAGAGAGAAGTTTCGCATCAGCAGATGAAATGGCATGCTCTGGCCTGGACATTCTTTTGTTGATTCCTGAGCAAGGCATTTTTAACATTTTTTTTTGCATTTTTATTTTTATTTTTATTTATTTTTTGTTAAACAGTATAATATTGTTCTGTAGTAAGATATTGGAATTATTTTGCCACTTTTGCTGAAAAAGAATTGCTGAAACAGTAGTCTGTTGTATCCATATTGGAGTTAATGATAATTAATATTTCGGAACAAAATCAGTGAATGAAAGAAAACATGCGTGATTTCCCGCGATTCCTGCGTGAAATTTTGTGAACACAACAGTCAGCAGAAATTTGCTAAATATTTAAGGATTTGTTTGACCAGATATGTTAGTTCTTTCTTTAGGGTTTGAAAATTGGTTGTAAGTATAGCTGGTTTTGAAAATTCTGAACTTGCACTGCTGCAAAAGAGTTGATTTGCTGGACAGAGTATTTTTTTTTTTTAAGATTTCTGTTCAGTTTTTTCCTTGCCAGCATTTTTCTCATTTGAAATTCCTTGAATAAAGATTGTTATGAATAAAGTGCACTGTCAGACTTTTGGAAAATCTTTTGGATTTACTACGTCTGTGAATTCAGTAGTAGCGTAGCTGCATTTTGAGATTTGCTTGAGTTCTCCTACCATTGAACTGATAGCATTTGGGAGTCAACTTGATTCATCTTTGTCTGCGTCTGTGCCTGGACACACCTAGGCTATTGTACTCATGCCTACCTGTATACAATTATCTATGGTTGACCTGACTAGTGAATTTGGGTCTGCTGCACCAAGGCATCCATAATGGTGTGGGTATACAGTGTGAGTGGGTCTATTGGTTAGAATGAGAAAGTTGAGCAAAAAATTATACTCTACATTGAAAGTTTTGATTTTTAAATGGATAGTAAGAGTGAATTGAGCAGCCAGCAGCTTAAGGGAAAAGACAAGATTGTTTAAACAAAGACCGGATTTAAAAAAAAAACTATAATTTAGGTTAAAGAATGTTCAGAGATGCTTTAAAAGAATTATTGTTAACGTATTTGGGTAAAAGAGAAGTTTAGTTTCCGAAAAAGCTCTTGACTAAGAACTGAAATTGTGAATTTTATGCAATTGAAGGATAAAATTAAACTTGTTCTATTCTACTAATTTTAAATCCTGATGGTGAACTGAGTAGAAATAAGAAAAATACAGTACAATGCGTTGATTGAACTTTGATACAATGCTGTTTACAAAAGCCAGGAGAATGTTGAATAAACAGGGAGTGCCTAATATTGAATTGTATCCAATTACTGGGGATAAAACGAATGAAATATTTGTTGTCCAAGAAGTACAGCTCGAGGCTAGATAGGGAGGGGTATGAATGAAGTAAAAAGTAAATTATGTGGAGGCTGCTAAATAACTTTTATGACAGAAAGAAAAGGATTTCCGAGGAATAAAGGATTTTTTTTTGTAACTTCACTAGGCCAATTAGTATCTGGTATGCTCTCCAGCAGTTTGTGAATGAGAGTTAGACTAAATTAGACTAAGCAGACCAATGAAAAATTTCTGACCTTCAATGACAAGCAAGAACAAAGCGTTATGGTTCACAAGAAATGAAAGCAGTACTGGCGGGCTGTGCAAGATAGCCGTTCCTACGTTTTGTGCGCGCGTGTTTGTAGGATGCCTCTTGCTGCCAAACCCTAAGACCAGTGGTTGGTTATAGGTGTGCTGGCTCACGAATTGAATACGTGGTACCAGCTTTGGATCTTTGAGTGCCACACCAAATGTACATTGCCTTCAACCTGTAGGAGCCCATAACTACAGTTTTAGTGCCTAACGCTTGGTTTTCGCTCTCAGAAGTACAACTGCAACATTTTTTTAACAAAGTGACTGCCCTCAAGTTGAATTTGTTTGTGCCTATTTCATTAAGGTTCCATTAAAAATTTAGTGCCGCTTCAATTTCAATTTTATGTGTTGCCTTGCTTGGATTCCCTGTAAATATTTGGGTGCCGCATAATTCTTGAGAACAAATATTTCAGTGCTGCTTCAATTTAAATTTTTCATGCAGGCTTTATTCAGGATTCTGTGATTTGTCGCTTCAGTTTCAATTTCAAATTATTTTGCCTGCTATTGTAGGGCAACGTCTCGGCCATTTCAAATTCATTAATTAATAAGAGCGCTTTGATTATGTGGTGCATTTTCAAAATGAGAAAAAACAAGACATGTCTTCAAGGTAAAAATGGACAAAAACAGATGGCGAAAAAATGAGTTAACCAAGATTGCTTGTAAAATGCACAGAGCCGAAAGCTTAGTTGATCAGGCTAAACTTTCAGAAAATTTAGTTGATCAGACTAAATTTTCTGTAGCTTGGTTAAGCTGTGATCTGTTTTCGCTAAAAGATTGAAGGCATTCTGCAGGAAAATATCGTATGCATACATTTGTGCACCAGAATGGATGCTGGGTCCACCAGCACCGTCATAGTCCGTCAATTATTAGAGCATTAGACGCCTCTCAAGGCCTTCGGTACCGGTATCACAAAAATTTTCAGAGAAAAAATCTACTGGGAGGTCCGACAATATTTTTTGAATCTATGAGCGCTAATTTATCAGGGAATCTGTAACTGGACCTCTCCCAGGATA
>JASANB010008092.1:0-79391 GCA_030248155.1 Sabatieria punctata | reverse complement strand
CCTAAACTGTCTCGGAGGGGAGATTTGGCCTTTCTTGCTAGGGGGTAACCCTCAAAGCCCCTACGTAGTACATGTATGCCCCGGGATACTCCACTGGTCAACCCCCCTCTGATTTTTGGGACGCAATCTTTGTAACAGTTTTTTCGGAGTTTCTACAAACGCAGAGATTGAAAATTGCCAAATTACCTGTCAAACCGCGAAATGATTTTTTAGCTAAATTTGAGTGCAGCCCAGATTAACGTTTTTTAAGCTACTTTTAGTCCGAAACGCTGATTATGCAGCTCAGGCACATATATATACATAAGGGTGCCGTTCGGATTTCGTACCATACCAGTAGTAGCGGTAGTGGTAACGGTATACGGTACCGGCACCTTAAATGCTACCGTGACTACATATGGTACCGGCACCCATGGCTACGGGTAGGGGTACCATATAAGGTACCACCAGCAGATCGCCGAACGTGGGGAGTACCATATCGTCGCCACTATGGTAAAAACGAGCCAAGTAACAGAAAGTCGAAATCGAGAAAATCGCCTTTTAAATACAGTATAGATGGAAAAAAAATGTCCCATCGCTTTTTCGGCCTTCACTCAAACGTTTCGTTCTCAGTCATTTCTTTACCGATTTGGCTCAAATTTTCAGCAAAAATTAACAACATGGTTGGCTAAATATTCTGCAAGTTTAGTGCCAAAATTCCGACTCATACTGGTTTTATGACCCGAAAACTAGGAATGAGGGTGGTCCACGCAAATTTATTTTTTCTGTAATACAAGGAGTACAGTCCGAAACTTACAGGAATGATTGATGTTGCTATTGGGAATAACATACTAGGCGGGGCAGCCCTGTAGCTCAAAGGGCACTAAATGGGGAATTTCAAAAATATGAGTGAAAATCCCATATTTAAGTAATCTTCACCTTCTAGAATCAAAGCACTGAATCTGTTGTTAATCAACATAGTTTGTAGCAGGAAGTTCGACAAATAAATGAACCTGATATTTAAACTCTGTCCCACACCATAGTACTCATCCCTGCAGCGTTTTTTGAAAATTGAAAATCTTTTAACGTCATTTTGCCGGTTTTACGAAGAAAAGTCATATTTCGTCATGTTTTTTGAAATTTCCCATTTTAGTGCCCTTTGAGCTACCGGGCTGCCCACTTACATGTTATCTCTAAAACATAGTAACACCAATCATTCCTGCAAGTTTTCAGGACTGTACTCGTTGTATTACCGAAAGAAATTAAGATTTGCGTGGACCCGGAAGACGTCCAAAACGCCTATTTTTCCTAGCGAAATTCGGGGGGTTCGGGTCATAAAAACCAGTATGACGGTCGAAATTTGGCACCACGGCTAGCAGAATATTTAGCCAACCATGTTGTTAATTTTTCCTGAAAATTTGAGCCAAAAATCGGTAAAGAAGTGTTACGAGAACAGGAAACGTTTGCAGTGAAGGCCGAAAAAGCGATGGGACATTTTTTTTGATCTATACTGTATTTGGGGTTACATTTTCGTGAATCAGTAGCTTCAATATCAGTGTTGGAATATTTAGGGTTACCGTAAAATACGAACCCTAATTGGTGTGCAAAACCCATTCTGCTATTATCCTTTTTTTTTTTTTAATTAATCAGCTAACGGAGCCAGCACTTGGCTCTGTTTACCACGTCACCTGGTGATGTCCGTGCCTGCCTCTGCTATGTAGTACTGGTCATTGTACTTTGGGCCGGTGGTGGCCTGCCGGCCCGCTGTACCGGGGCCCGGGGGCTGCCCCTCTGCCCCCCGCTGGGTGGGGGGGCCCTGGAGATTTTTCCCCCCCGTCTGATTTTTCTGGCTCCGTTATTTTAGGCCGGGCGGGCCTGAAAAAGGTACTTAATGCCCTCTCTACCTACGAGCCGCCCCGCCTGTTTTATTACATGTATAGGTTCCCCTGAATACATCGCGTCCGTTATTTTAGGCCGGGCAGGGCCTGAAAAAGGTGCCCGTGTACATCTCTACTCACCCCAGGCCGCCCGAACCTGTTTATTACATGTATGGAAGGTTCGGCGCCTGAGCCCATGATGTCAAAAACACGATTAGCAGCCAGACTCTAAAATCGCTTATAACAGTCAGGCACTTAACGCCGTTTATGGTACTGACACCATATAAGGTGCCGGTACCATATCGTCGCCACTATGGTAAAACGAGCCAAGTAACAAAATGGAAAAAATGGAGTTAAGTGCGAAAAACTATAGCTAAAGCACCTAAAAACGTTTTGGCGAAGGAACGAAGTCGAAATTCGCTCTGTGTCAGGAGATAAAGCCATGTAATCAGAGGCATGTGCACGGACATCACCAGGTGATCGTGGTAAAATGAGCCAAGTGCTTTGTGCTTTTCCTGTTAGCTGACTTAATTAAGTGACACATGCAGAATGTTTTGCACACCAATTATGTAGTTGTATTTTAGGTAAAAATATTCAAACTGATATTGAAGCTAATTCACGAAAATGTAACAAATACAGTATAGATCAAAAAAATGTCCCATCGCTTTTTCGGCCTTCACTCAAACGTTTCGTTCTCAGACACTTCTTTACCGATTTGGCTCAAATTTTCAGGAAAAATTAACAACATGGTTGGCTAAATATTCTGCTAGCGTGGTGCCAAAATTCCGACTCATACTGGTTTTATGACCCGAAAACTAGGAATGAGGGTGGTCCACGCAAATTTAATTTCTTTCGGTAATACAAGGAGTACAGTCCTGAAACTTGCAGGAATGATTGGTGTTACTATTGGGCATAACATACTAAGCGGGCAGCCCGGTAGCTCAAAGGGCACTAAAATGGGGGAATTTCAAAAACATGACGAAATATGACTTTTCTTCGTAAAACCGGCAAAATGACGATTCTAAAGATTTTCAATTTTCAAAAAACGCTGCAGGGATGGTTACTATGGTGTGGGACAGAGCTTAAATATCAGGTTCATTTATTTGTCGAACTTCCTGCTACAATCTATGTTGATTAACAACAGATTCAGTGCTTTGATTCTAGAAGGTGCAGATTTCTTAAATATGGGATTTTCACTCATATTTTTGAAATTCCCCCATTTTAGTGCCCTTTGAGCTACAGGGCTGCCCGCTTAGTATGTTATTCCCAATAGCAACATCAATCATTCCTGTAAGTTTCAGGACTGTACTCCTTGTATTACAGAAAAAAAATAAATTTGCGTGGACCACCCTCATTCCTAGTTTTCGGGTCATAAAACCAGTATGAGTCGGAATTTTGGCACTAAACTTGCAGAATATTTAGCCAACCATGTTGTTAATTTTTGCTGAAAATTTGAGCCAAATCGGTAAAGAAATGACTGAGAACGAAACGTTTGAGTGAAGGCCGAAAAAGCGATGGGACATTTTTTTTTATCTATACTGTATTTAAAAGGCGATTTTCTCGATTTCGACTTTCTGTTACTTGGCTCGTTTTACCATAGTGGCGACGATATGGTACCTCCACGTTCGGCGACTGTGGTGGTACCATATATGGTACCCCTACCCATGGCCATGGGTGCCGGTACCATATGTAGTCACGGTAGCATTTAAGGTGCCGGTACCATATGGTACCACTACCATATACAGTATGGTACGAAATCTGAACGGCACCTTATATATATATGTGCCTGACTGCATAATCAGCGTTTCGGACTAAAAGTAGCTTAAAAAACGTTAATCTGGGCTGCACTCAAATTTAGCTAAAAATCATTCGCGGTTTGACAGGTAATTTGGCAATTTTCGTCTCTGCGTTTGTAAAAACTCCGAAAAAACTGTTACAAAGATTGCGTCCCAAAAATCAGAGGGGGTTGACCAGTGGAGTATCCCGGGGCATACATGTACTACGTAGGGGCTTTGGGGTTACCCCCTAGCAAGAAAGGCCAAACCCCCTACCCTCCGAGACAGTTTAGGGCATACATGTAGTTGGGGGGGGAATGGGGGGTATTTCCCCCCCAGGCCCGATTTTCGGAGAAAATTCCCCCCCCAGCCGGATTCTGGGGGGGGAATTTTTTGAAACCCTATTTTGGGTTTGTAAACCTGCAAACAGGGTTCCAGAAGCCCTGATTAGGGTTTCAGAAACCCAACTTGGGTTCCAGAGCCCTAGTTTGGGTTTCAAAAACCCTAAATAGGGTTCCGGAACCCTGTTTTGGGTTTCAAAAAAACCTAAATAGGGTTCCGAAACCCTGTTTTGGGTTACTGAAACCCTAAATAGGGTTCCGGAACCCTAATTTGGATTACTGAAACCCTAATTTGGGTTTCTGAAACCCTAAATAGGGTTCCGGAACCCTAATTTGGGTTTCTGAAACCCTAATTTCGGTTACTGAAACCCTAAATAGGGTTCCGGAACCCTAATTTGGGTTTCTGAAACCCTAAATAGGGTTCCAGAACCCTATTTTGGGTTCCTGAAACCCTAATTTGGGTTACTGAAACCCTAAATAGGGTTCCGGAACCCTAATTTGAGTTTCTGAAACCCTAAATAGGGTTCCGGAACCCTAATTTGGGTTTCTGAAACCCTAAAGAGGGTTCCGGAGCCCTACTTTGGGTTTCAAAAACCCTAAATAGGGTTCTGTTTTGGGTTTCTGAAACCCTAATTTGGGTTTCTGAAACCCTAAGTAGGGTTCCGGAACCCTAATTTCGGTTACTGAAACCCTAAATAGGGTTCCGGAACCCTAATTTGGGCTACTGAAACCCTAAATAGGGTTCCAGACCCCTAATTTGGGTTTCTGGAGGGCCAAATAGGGACCCCCAACCGAAAAATGCAAGTACTGGAAGCGGCTCCTCTTCTAATAAAACTGGATCGGAAATAGCTAATTTTTAGCTTAAAATTCGTTTGAAAATCCTTTGGAAACCACACATGGGTCGCGGGGGAAAGCAGGTTTACCCCTCCCCTCGCCGGCCGATACCACCCCTCGACCGGCCATACCCCCTCCCCAACCGCCCCCGAAAATTTTCGCTTATTTAAGGCAAAATAGGCGTTTTTGGACGTCTTTCCGGGACCCCCCGGATCTGCAGGCCCCCTCCGGATTTTTCCGGCTCATGCATGTATGTTGAAAACCGAATTTTGGCGTTTCCGTTGCTGATGTTTTAGAGAAATCGTGTTTGTGGAAAGAGGTTTCGCCCAGAGGGGGTCTAAAATTTCAAAAAGCTCCAAAACGCCTGGAAACGCGTTTTCAGCACGTTTTTTCAGTAAGGACGCTAAAAAACGCTATTTTAAGAGCCGGTTTCTCTATGAATCGACTTTTGCTCCTTAACCTCCGGACAAATCTCAACTTTTTGTCTCCGATTTGGCTGAAATTTTCTATTTTGGTTTAATTTGACCTAAAAAGACATTTTATCACCTTCCCGGCCATTTTTGAGAGGGTCACTTTTTCGACCCTCTCACAGATTTTTAGTCATAACTCGGGACCAAATGATCGTAGGAACTTGCGAATTGCAGATTTAGAATCAGAAAAGTATTCTCTTTCAAATGATACCCTAATCGACTGCATTGCAGAGAAAAATTTTTTTTCGAACCCCTTCCGGGACCGATTGGACCCCCCACCGTCAATAGTCCGACTATTTTATTTCATGGAAATGTAGCGCTATGTTTTTTCTTTCGATTAAAGAAAAAAAATCGAAAAAAAAAGTAACCCCTAATCGAGTTTTTGGGCCTTGAAAGTTGAAAATCAAAAAAAATTCCTTATAATGGATTGCACACTGTAAACAACACAGCTTGGTCAGTTTTGAATCGAATTCGGAGATCTTTGGCACACGTATTGTACTGTTCGTCTTGCACATAGCGCACAAACCTGGTCCTGGTTGCCGCTGTTTAACACGAGTGTTATGCTTATTTTGTTTATTATTTTCAGTTTCGCAAACAATTTCTCGGTTTCATTTGATGTTTCCCATGATGGGCGTCCGAATTGTCTTTTTGAAAGGAATTAGAGCTGGAAATCGGGCGGGCCCAACCCAAGCAATGCCTAAGCGAAGGATAGTTGGAAACTTTTGCATTGAATAAACATTCTGCTTACTTGGTACTTACAAGAAGTAAGCATCAATTAGCATCGTGCACTATAACGAATATTTACAGAGACTGCTTAGACTCTGTTACTCTCTTGCAGGGTTGTATATTTTTCCGAAAAAAACCTTGGCCTGTTTTTTTCCAGTTTTTTTCCGGTTTTTTTCCGGTTTTTTTCCTAAATCGCGGAAAAAACTCCAGCCCAAGTTCTGAGTATCCTAGGCTGGTTTTATGATTCCTAACGCTTTCTAGCGCCTTCCTCAGTCTTGTTAGACCAGAAATACACGTGTTACATTGATATAAATCACGAAACAGGCATGAAACAGTGCCTGACAGGTTCCATAAATAACGCTATATGCAAATTTTCTTACAGCAGTTTGCATTTTTGTTTTTTCATGCCAAATTTGGTCTTTTTTGTTGTTTTTCTAACAGTTTTGAGTCAGTATGGCCTATTATACATAGCAAAAGTCCATTTTTTAAACGAAAAATGACGTAAATTAGCTATTTTTAGCTTGAGTTTTTTTCCGCGATTTATGTTTTTTTCCGACGCTTAGGAAAAAAACCGGTTTTTTTCCGGAAAAAAACAGTTTTTTTCCGGTGTTTTTTTCCCACCTAACCTCCCTGCTCTCTTGTTATTTGTTTTCTCCTTAAGCAATGCCATGCAAGATTTGCGTAGGTGTGCACGTGAACAGACTAAAATATACATTATTGATCCTGGCCGCTGTGGGATGGCGGCTGTAAAACACGTCATCTCAACTCAACTATTGACGTATGTACGTACATACAGTATGCAAACTATAGTCTGTTCAAAAAATAAGTGACCTGGCGGTTTTTTGCAAATAACTTTTTGGGTGCCATCCAGGCAACTTGAGCCTCATAACCAAAGTTGTAGACAAGGTCGAGCTCCGGCCTGGGGTAAATCATAATCTGCGCTACGTTTGCTCTGAACACTAATTTGCGCAATGTAAAAAAAATGAGCTTTTTTCCTAATTGTGATGAAAATTAGATGACTGCAGAATTCGATTCTAGAGTCCTTGGCGACTCCAATGATGCTTTCATGATGTGTCTAGGCCAAACCGATCTGGAAATATGGCCGGTCAAATTATGCAAAAATCGCAAAAAATGGCGTTTTTTTTAAAATTGCACAAAATAAGGGGAAACATAATTTTTTCCTCAGGGAGGGGGGTGGGCGATGGGGGTATGGCCGGCCGAGGGGGTATGGGCCGGCGAGGGGGGTAAACCCCCTTACCCCTGGCCCATGTATGGTCCAATAAACACCCCGAAAATGCAATCGGGACTTTGGACTCAGGCCATGAAAATTGTTGGAAACACTATGGACGCTGGAACATTGAAAAAAAACGCAATCCCAAATTATGTTCATTTGCAGATTGGCGAAAAGATTGCATAGTTTGACAATTGTTTTGTATTGTCAGTAAACTGTAAAGTTTAGTAGCGACTTTAGTTGATTTTATAAATAAGCCACAGTAAACAGTGTAGATCACTAAATTCAACAACTTAGAATGCACGAAAAGACGCCTAACGTTTATTTGAACAGGTATAACAGTTATCGCTGAATCGGCCGCAATATCTGGCAATTTGGCGTTTTCTGAGCGGGCTAGCTGTATAACAGTTATCGCTGAATCGGCCGCAAAATCTGGCAATTTGGAGTTTTCTGAGCGGGCTAGCTGTATAACAGTTATACCTGAATCGGCCGCAATATCTGGCAATTTGGCGTTTTCTGAGCGGGCTAGCTGTATAACAGTTATCGCTGAATCGGCCGCAAAATCTGGCAATTTGGAGTTTTCTGAGCGGGCTAGTTGTATAACAGTTATCGCTGAATCAGCCGCAAAATCTGGCAATTTGGCGTTTTCTGAGCGGGCTAGCTGTATAACAGTTATCGCTGAATCGGCCGCAAAATCTGGCAATTTGGAGTTTTCTGAGCGGGCTAGCTGTATAACAGTTATACCTGAATCGGCCGCAAAATCTGGCAATTTGGAGTTTTCTGAGCGGGCTAGCTGTATAACAGTTATCGCTGAATCGGCCGCAAAATCTGGCAATTTGGAGTTTTCTGAGCGGGCTAGCTGTATAACAGTTATACCTGAATCTGCCGCAAAATCTGGCAATTTGGAGTTTTCTGAGCGGGCTAGCTGTATAACAGTTATCGCTGAATCGGCCGCAAAATCTGGCAATTTGGAGTTTTCTGAGCGGGCTAGCTGTATAACAGTTATCGCTGAATCGGCCGCAAAATCTGGCAATTTGGAGTTTTCTGAGCGGGCTAGTTGTATAACAGTTATCGCTGAATCAGCCGCAAAATCTGGCAATTTGGAGTTTTCTGAGCGGGCTAGCTGTATAACAGTTATCGCTGAATCAGCCGCAAAATCTGGCAATTTGGAGTTTTCTGAGCGGGCTAGCTGTATAACAGTTATAGCTGAATCGGCCGCAAAATCTGGCAATTTGGAGTTTTCTGAGCGGGCTAGTTGTATAACAGTTATCGCTGAATCAGCCGCAAAATCTGGCAATTTGGAGTTTTCTGAGCGGGCTAGCTGTATAACAGTTATCGCTGAATCGGCCGCAAAATCTGGCAATTTGGAGTTTTCTGAGCGGGCTAGTTGTATAACAGTTATCGCTGAATCGGCCGTAAAATCTGGCAATTTCTGAGTGGATACAAAGTAAATGGATAATTAGATAATTAAGCAGAGATAGATAGGCAATTCATAGATCTAACTATCATTTTATAGTGTACAAAATCCTTCACAGTGTGAACATCAATTTGGCACAAACATACGTATATCTACAAGCCATATTCTTCCCTAAATTTTAACATTTCAGCGCGGATTTCTGCCTGAAACTTGGCCGGCAGCTGCCTATTTTTTCGAAAAGTCAATGGCCAGATGGTGACAGAGTCGCTGGCAAAATTCTGGGTCCAGGGCTTGCCATCGACCGTCAGTGGGTTCCAGACCCCTTTAAGGCCTGCACGGCTGTCGTACCACTGGGCCTGAAATCGGCCATTTTCTCCGACCGCAGTGGTTGCTCTGACGATGTACGGATGCTCGATAGCATCGGTCCTCGACGAAAAGTGTTCCCGATCCGGTCTGACAAACAGGACCATCCCAGGCAAAACGGGGTCACTGTCTGCCACACACGCATCAACGAAGTGCGGTTGGCCAGTGACGCGAATCTAAAACTTACAACAGTACAAAACAACCTCCACAAACTCATCACAAACCTCAATAAAATGGGCGGGGTCTGGGGTATACCAATCCACTCGACAGCCAATACTCACCCTCGGCCATGCCAGGGAAAAATCTTTCACTTCTTAAGCCAAAATTACCCACTTTTCGCGCCCCCTGAGACGAACTCCAGACCCGCTGACAAAACAAGGGAGGATAGGGGGGTCTGATGATTCGAAGGCAGACATCGGCAAAGGGGGAGGGGCTGAGGGGGATTGGCCCCCTCAGGCTCTGACCTACCCCCCTCAGCCGGACGCTACCCCCTCAGGTTATTTTTTGGAAGAATTTTGTATAGAAAATTACTTTTATCTATTTTATGTCCCAAAAATTAAAAAAATTCCAAAAACGTCTTAGAGAGTGGTCCCAGTTTGGGGTCTGGTTTAAGTGGGCTGGGGATAGATCCCCTATTACACGTATAACTGAACCTTAGGGGTTGCTCTACAGAGGGTCAGTTTTTAACATAAAAACGTGTTACCGGACAAGGCTGCTCCAATTCTGCTGCTCGGTCGCGTTCGATTACATCATTCAGGACCATTTCAGTCTGCAGCACAGCACGGCCGTCCAGCAATCGGGCAAACCAATCACCGTCAGGGTCTTTACAACGCTCTAAAAGTTTTTAGATAACTTCTAGTAATATGTTTATATATCTGTGAACATACTTATGGGGACAGCAGAGCAGGACTGTCCATACGGCGGCTCCTCAGGTAGTAAATCCCAATACGAGATGGCCCGTTCAATCTCTGCGAAGTAGTCCTCCCACTCCACCAGCTCATCTGCAGTCATTGCGCCCAGCTCGCGCGCTATAAATGCAACAATTGTTTAGAAAATAGAGGACAACCACATATATCAGTCAGGCACTTAACGCCGTTTATGGTACCGACACCATATAAGGTGCCGGTACCATATATGGTACCGGTACCGTAGGTAGTGGTACCATATATGGTACCGGCACCATATGGTACCGTCACCATATATGGTACCGGTACCATATATGGTACCCCCACCTTCGGGGCCTGTGGTGGTACCATATATGGTACCGGTACCATATATGGTGCCGGTACCATATATGGTACCGGTACCATATATGGTACCGGCACCATATATGGTACCCCCACGTTCGAGGTCTGTGGTGGTACCATATATGGTACCGGTACCATATATGGTGACGGTACCATATAAGGTGCCGGTACCATATATGGTACCGGCACCATATATGGTACCCCCACCTTCGCGTTTTTCCGGTACCGGTACCATATATGGTACCACTCCATTCAGATTTCGTACCATATATGGTAGTGGTACCATATATGGTACCGGTACCATATATGGTACCACCACAGTCGCCGAACGTGGGGGCACCATATATGGTACCGGTACCATATATGGTGACGGTACCATATATGGTGCCGGTACCATATATGGTACCACTACCCTCGGTACCGGTACCATATATGGTACCGGCACCTTATATGGTGTCGGTACCATAAACGGCGTTAAGTGCCTGACTGTATATAATACTATTTAAAACGCTGTTAATGCTTAAAATAGCGATTTTGGCCTCCTCACTGAAAAACGTGCTAAAAACGCATTTCCAGAACGCTTGTAACATATTGAAAAATCTAAATCCCTCCCTCAGCAAAGCTCCCTTGCCCCATCCTTTTTACTAAAATCAAGGTTATTGGTTATTTTTTGTTAAAATAAGCTAGTCTGAGCACATTTATTCTTAATCTAGGCATGCGTTTATCATAATTGTCTGTACAAAATTCTTCCAAAAAATTCGTGAGGGGTAGCGGCGGCCTGAAGAATATTTTTAAATAGAACAAAGGGGTGTTGCTTGCTAACGCGCTTACACGATTATGACCTACCCTTTCCAACAGCTTTCTGCACGGCAGACACATCCACCTTCTCAAAGTTCGGCTTGACAAGAAGAGGGTGGCCATCAGGCATTGTTCGGAGGACAACTATCTCGTGCAGTTGCGCTGGGTTCTACAGAATTACACAGTCAGTGTACAGATACAACAATTTGAAAGTGGCAATGCCAGTTTAGTTTCAAGAAGTAGTACACAGCATCTGCTCGAGAACCTATCTAGAATTCTCTGACCGTTCTATGATCAAATCTTGCCATAACGAAAATATCTGACCATACATGGGCCGGAAAAATCCGGAGGGGGGGTGGGGGGTTGAGACCTCGGGGGGGGGGGGGGGGGGGGACCCCCCCGAAAAATGGCCAAAAAACCCCTATTTTGCCTAAAATAAGAGAAATTTTCTCCCTCCGGGAGGGGGGGTGAAGGCCGAGGGGGTGGGTATGACGGCCCGAGGGGGTTGGCCGGCCGAGGGGGAGGGGTATACCCCCCTTACCCCCCCGGCCCATGTATGTATCTGACCCAACTGGATATCCAGTGTTGGCCCATAACTGTAATTGCATAGAACTCCCTGTTAAAATAAGGAAAGGACAATTTACAGGTTGTTAAAAAAGGGAATTTACTTCCAGTTTTAGTTTGAGTAGACGGATCTTTTAGATGTTGGTTTTATGAAAGGGGATACGATCAGTTCACTTTGGACCCCCTCTGGGCGAAACCCCCTTGATCCCCCATTTTGATATCGATATATCGTCAGAACCTTAGCAGAAAGTGAGGAATGTCTTAGACTCATTGGAAGACGAACGGAAGACAGGTTGACTGAATCCTGACTACTAACAAAAAATAAGCGACCTGGCGGTTTTTTACGAATAACTTTTATGAAGGCGTCGGAGCGATTAGGGCTTCATGACCAAAGCAGCAGACAACATCGAGCTCCGTTCTAGGGCTGACCCTAATCTACGCAACATTTACTCTGCTGAACACTGATTTGTGCAAAGGAAGAAATTGAACTTTTACCCAATTATGATGAAAATGAGATAACTGTAGAATTCGCTTATCTAGTTTTTGGGAGTCCAATTTTGTTTTGTGACGTTTCTACAATGTAGGTCAAATGGAGATATTAGCAGTCAAAGAATGCAAAAATTGTGAAAAATGACGTTTTCTGGAATTTTTCATGACAAAGAGACGGAAACTTAGTACGGTGGATCCGACATGGGCAAAGGGGGTGATGGGTGGTTAAACCCCATCAGGCTCTGAGCCACCCCCATCAAGCCGCGGCTACCTCCAATCAGAAATTTTCTGCAGGAATTTAGTATAGAAAATTATGATAGAAATATGCCTTGACTAGGTGTAAATGAGCTCAGAATAGCTTATTTTGACCAAATTTATCGAAAAACACTGAAAAACCTTGATTTTAGCCAAAATCGGACCTTCTGGCGTACCATCCCCTCATGCCCTCAGGCGCCCCTACCCCATTAGGAATTGATAATGCTACGCCCCATCAGCCGAAATGCTAGCCCATGTCTGGGATGGATTTAGCTGAAACTTCTTGGATGGGTATTGAAGACGGCTAAAATCGATTTTACACTTCCCGACCCGGAAAACGTGACTCTCATACGTAATTCGGCCTCCAACAAAAATGGGTGGTGGTGCAGATCGAAGAAAACACTGATCATTATGCTCTCTAGTCGCTCCGACGTGTCCTTATAGTTATTCGCAAAAAGCCGCCAGGTCGCTTATTTTGTGGACAGACTTTAGTTAACCAAACAAACAGTACCACCCACATACCTGAGGGTCACGCATCCATTGACTGCTAGCATACTGCTTGTAGCGCATCACCGCTTTATTCTCGTCATTTTGCAAAAAATGGAACTGATGATATTGCCGGAATCCACTGAATTTAGCAGTGTGTCCAGAGAGCCAGTCCTTTACATCAAAAATCTGCAAGTATCTATCTTACCTATTTTAATTACAGACCTTAGCGTGGTACTAATGGTCGGACATGACCTAGCACTTTTCAAGATTCGTTTATTGTTTTGAATACCTGAACGGCTGCACCAGACAGGGTGGTGATCTAGAAAAGTCGATTTTTTTCGCTAAAATGAACGTTTTTTACAAACCGCCTACCCTTCCATCAGGCCACGCTTCCCCCAACTCAGGGGTAGTCTGTTTACCTTATCAACGAATCTGACCTCCGGCTCGATTTCGACTCCGCCATTGGGAAATTCTGGTGAGCTAGCAACTTGCTTAGAGTAGCATTCCTTCACTGCATTGTACAACTGAGTGGGCGTTAAAATTCCACGTTTCTGCGCCCATATATGAGCTGCCAACCGAGAAAACACTTGGTCCAGTGCAGTGTGTGTATGGCCTAAAGTATTCAGCAAAATTATCTAATTGCTGCTGTTTCTTTCCAAAATCCAAATTACTCTTTTAGGAGAAGACCATTCATGTTCATATACACACACACAACAGTAGAAAAAGTTTGTTTGTTTTTCCGTTTTTAATTCCACTGTCCTTTCGGCCAGCACAGGACACCGGCATACATGGGTCGAGGGGTAAGAGGGGTTTACCCCTCGCCGGCACATACCCCCTGGCCCACCCCCCTCCCGGAAGCGCGGAGAGAGAATAATTTTCGCTTATTTAAGGCAAAATAGGCGTTTTTGAGGACGCCCCGCCCCGAGGTCTCCAGAGCCCCTCCGGATTTTTCCGGCCCATGTATGGACACCGGGTGCTCTTTTCAGAGCATTTCAATCAGGTAGTCCTGCCTGCAAACAACCCTTTCCTTGCTGCCAATACGTTCAACGGCAGCGACGGTTCGGTTCCCATTTACCTACTAGCTATCACCCGCTTCCGGCGGCCTGGGCTGGGATTTATGTATGTCGAGTAGTTCCACAAACAACCGCTCTCACGTATGCCGGGGCCACCACCATGACACAGAGGACAGCGTAAACTACCCATGGCCAATATGCGAACGTCAGAAAACATTTGCAAAAACCGTTAGATTAAGTATAAAATGTGCTAGGTAAAACTGTTAATTGTACCAGTCAGAACGCTTTTTAATGCGCTTCGTAACCCTGATTTTACAAAATTTTCTCGCCCTGGTCTGTTTGGAAACTAAACTAGGCCTGTATAAAAATTTTACCTAGTCTTCAAAATCCTGGGTAAACCCTAAACCCCTGGTGAATGCATACATGTAACAGTTACAGTCAGACAGTTAACGCCGTTTACGGTACCGACACCATATAAGGTGCCGGTACCATATGGTACCGGTACCTTAGGTAGTATATGATGAAAGCAGATGCAGTGACATTTTTGCATATACCTTCTTGTTGTTGTCTAACGAATTACTACTTGTGTTGTGTTGTCTATAAACTCTGTTGTGTTCCTTGGCTACATAGCGACATTCACTGCGTAAACCGCTAACAAGGATTAGAAGTCCAAGGTCAAGGAACCGATTCGTCAGTCATGGACAGCAAACTACCGCCGTACGAGAATCTGAAAGGTGACGGATCCAACTGGGCAATGTGGCGGACTTTCACGAAAGACTTTTTCCTCGCTACGAAGTTGTGGCCGATCGTCTCTGGAGAAAAACTTCGCCCTGCTGCCGTCAGAGAGGATCAACAGACATGGGACGTTGATGCTGCCAAAGTCCGAAACGTGCTGAACTGCAAAATTGACTCTTCACTGTTTCACGTCTGGCACAGCGTCACAATTGGAGAAAATCCTCGTTTGATGTGGACCGCCTTGACTACATACTTTGACCGTCCAACTGTTGCGAACAAGATGGAGCTGCTCACTCAGTTCGTGAATTTGAAACAGGGACAAGGTCAGTCGATCGATGACTGGTTCAGCTCTGTTGCTGAACTTGTTGGACGCTTAGCAGACTGCGATCACCGAATCGATGACACTCTACGCTTGGCAATCACCATGAACGGACTGTTGCCGGAGTTTGCCATGACCGCGCAGATATATCGAGCCAAGGAGGATCTGTCAGTTGCCATGCTACACGAAGCGCTGCGTTCAGCTGAAGTTAAACTGCAACACGCGGAGACTGAGACTGTCGTGTTGACGCGCCGCCTTGGTCAGTCTTCTGTTCGTAGCAATACCAGTCGTTTTCCCTGTTTCAACTGCAACGAAGTGGGACATTACTGGAATGAGTGTCCAAAGCCAAAAGACAAATCGAAAGCCCCATCGAAAATGTTTGCAAAGAAAAAGAAGTCAAGGTTAAAAGAGTCCGCTAAAGCAGCCAAAGCCGCCGACAGTTCATCCAATGATGAAGGAGAAGGAGGTCATTTTCTGTATGCTGCCGACCGCGTCCTTGCCACTACCGACATGAAACAGAAGTTTGTGCTTGACTCTGGAGCAACGAAACATGTTGTGCGTGACAGAGAGCTATTCAGTGAGTACGTTGAATTTCTGAAACCGCATCCTGTAACACTCGCTGATAGCAAAACGCAAACCGCAGCAATCGGAATGGGCAGTGTAGGTGTGATTATGGTATGCAATGACAAACGCACTCGTGTCACTCTACATAACACACTACACATACCCACTGCAACGACAAATCTGATCTCCATCCGCAAGGGTCAAAAGAATGGATTTGGATTCAGTCAACCGCATTTCGACAACAAGTGTCTGATTTATGCAATGAATGGAAAGCTGTGTGGAGTCGCCGTTGACCACGGGACTGGAGACTACCAGCTAGAAGGACATGCTGTCAAGCCGAAAACTCAGAAGATTTTGAAGTTGGCCGACCGATTTTGTGCCGCCATTGTTCCTGAGAACAAGTATGAATTGTGGCATCGTCGTTTAGGTCACGTTGGAGAAGACCGTCTGAAGAAGTTAGTGAACAAGAAAATGGTCAGAGGACTGGATTTTTCAGTACCAGCAGCCGCTCAACTACCGACATGTGAGGGATGCATTTTTGCAAAAGCGAAGCGTGGACCGCATCCTCGCATTGGTGACGTCACTGCCAGAAAGCCATTTGAACTGGTTCTGTCAGATGTTGGTGTGGTGCAAGTGAAAT
Organism: Sabatieria punctata; assembly: GCA_030248155.1. Lineage (NCBI taxonomy): Eukaryota > Metazoa > Nematoda > Chromadorea > Araeolaimida > Comesomatidae > Sabatieria > Sabatieria punctata. The sequence goes on along the minus strand of JASANB010008092.1, from coordinate 63,268 downwards.
CCTACTCTGGCTCGAAGTACTATGTCACGTTCACTGACGACTACTCTCGTTTCTCCTGGATATATACCTTGAGGCACAAGTCTGAAGTTTTTGACAAATTCAAGGAATGGTACAGCCTGGTTGTGCGACAATTCGACGCCAATCTAAAGAAATTTCGCAGTGACAATGGTGGAGAATATACATCCGCTGAATTCGAACGTTTTGTGAAGAAAGCAGGCATCGAGCACCAGGTCACACCACCGTACACACCGCAGTGTAATGGCATAGCCGAACGGCTCAACCGAACGCTTGGAAATATGGTCACGTCGATGCGTTACCTCGCCAACAAGCCGCCACCCTACTGGTCTGAAGCCATTCATGCTGCAGTACATATCAAGAACAGACTTCCAACAAAGTATGGAGATGGAACTAAGACGCCATATGAGCGATTAACTGGCAAGGTCCCAAGTGTCAGTCACCTACGTGTGTGGGGTTGTGACGCGTATGCTCTGAAAGCTCCTATGGACCAGCAGAAGTTCGCTCCGAAGGCGACCAAGTATGTCTTTGTTGGATACGGCATTGATTCTCCTGGATACCGACTGTATGACCCGGAGAAACAGAAAATCAAAACACTGAAAGACGTTGTCTTTGCCGAAGATCACTTCACTCTGCACCGTGAACGTGTATCGGAGGGTGATGACGTCATCGTTGGCACTCCTGCGGAAGAACATCAAATACAACCACCACCTCCAGTTGAAGAAGAAGCGACGCAGCCGCCGCAGGAAGATGCTAGAGAAGTAAAGACCAAATATACGCTGATATGTTCAGCATGTCTGCATGTGTGCATATCCAAGTCTTGTCTAGTACGTGCATACGTAGGTCGGCGCGCGGCTGTGATAATTTGTCTGGTTTGGCAGCTGAGCCAACTATTGATCGCTTTTGCCCAGACATACACCCTAGTGCAACGGTGTGTGTGTCTGGCCGTGTGTCTAGCGTGTTGAGCGGCAAGGCCTGGTGCAGTGTTTAAATCACTCACTTCTTCTCTCTGCGCACCTGCCTTGCGGTTCGGCCAGTTTTCTCTCCACTTTGTGCGCGTGTCTATTAGCCAGTATTTTAGTGTGGCTGGCAAGTAAAAGTCTGTTCGGTTGTGTTGGCAAGCATCTACTACTGCTGCATCGGCTGCGACACCGTGAGCGACAGCGCGATAGGAACGGCAGAGGAAGATAAGACGACCAACACCAGGAGACAAATTAGTGGCGACCGATGTGCAATTCGACACCCAGCTGGACAGCCACCGCCAACAACAAAGAAGATTCCCCGGGTGCTGCGCTCAGTGAGTCTGTTTGCTAAACAACCTTCTTTCCATTGAGGACGGACGTGCGTGCGTGTCGTTTGCTCCGGACGGGGAGCGCCGTGTGTGTCGTGTGCAGCGGAGGCCGAGTGACGTGTGTTGCGTTCATTGACGGGGGAGCCTGCCGGACATCTCGTGCGTTGAATCGGGGACGCCTGGTTCGTTGACGACGGATAATCGGGGGCGTCTCGCTCGTTGATGAGGGACCACCTGCTCCGGCACCGCATCGACAAAACTACAGCGCTGCTTTTCGATCAGCCGGACCCGCATCGACAAACTAACGGACTCGCACCAGAAACGGACCGTGTCTCTCACGGAAGGACTCGAGCATAGCGGCGGTGATAAACACACCGCATTGTCGACTCAAAAGGAACGACAGGACTCGACTCGCGCAGTGTAGCGGTGATAAACAACACCGCATAGTCGACTCAAACGGACCAACCGCGGCGGTGAATAATAACGCCGCCTTGTCGACTCAAACGGAACCGTGCATCTCGGGGGCGGAACCGTGCATCTCGGAGGGAGGAATCGCGCATCTCCAGGCTGGACCGAGTGCCCAGTCACTGACTACCGATGGCACAACCCGGACCTAGCAAACTACACCTGCCACCACCGGACCGATACTGGCACCATCCAGGAGAGTCGCCAGTACTGACGTGGCCGTTGTGGGAACGACTGTTCACCGATTTCCTCGAAGGAATCGATGAAACCCGACCGGCCGACGGCAAACTCAGTGATCAGGAAAAACGGAAGTTTCTGACGTCCTACATTGGAGCCGCCGCACTCTCGCAATTCTCCAGCCAGAGGGAATTCGCTAACAACCAGACTACCTACATGGAGTTCCTGGGAGCGGCGAGGAGGATTTTCTACCGCCCAACCAATGCAGTGAGGGCTCACTTCGATTTCCTGCAGAGGACTCAACATTCCGGTGAACCAGTTGCTGACTATCTGCGGGAGCTACGCCTGCTGATACAACAATGCAGCTTCCCAGTCACTGACGGTGTCATCACGGAAGGAGACCTGACAGAATACCTGTTGGCCATTCAGTTGGTCAAAGGACTGAGTTGCCGGGATACGCAGGAGAAGTTGCTAAGCCAGAGGGATGTCAACCTGGAGAGATTCGCGGAGGTCGCGCAAGCAGATGAGACGGCGCGCCAGGATGCTGCCAAATTGACAGGAAGTCGACCTGCGCAGATCGGTGCGGCCAGTCAGGGAAGGAATCAGCGTGGAGGATGGAGAGGACAGAGAGGAGGCAAAGGACGCTCCTACCAGCCCACCGCCGCGCCCAGAGGGAATTCCAACCCATCTGCCGGGAGGAAGTCGAGTGCAGCCGATGCCTGCACAGCTTGTGGCAGACATGGCCACAGAGCTAACGCCGAATCGTGCCAAGCGAAGGGACAGGAGTGCCACAAATGCAAAAAAGTGGGCCACTTCGCTAAGACGTGCCGGTCAGGAGGATCCAGCAACAAAAACCGGGCCATTCGAGTGAGGGACATCACCAATGGCAGAGGAGCCTACATTCGTGGTCTACAACAACCAGTACACTGTCAGGTGCTGATCACACCGGATAAGGACCAGAAGGGTCGTGCGCTGAGGATGTTGGTGGACACCGGCTCAGACGTTACTGGAATCACGGAATCCGAGTGGCGTAAGTGCTTTGGACGGACCGCAGTCAAGCCAGCCAGGAGACTCGCGAATTTCGACAACTCTACTATCGCTACCCGAGGGCAATTCAGGGCGCAGTTATCGTTACAAGGACGGTCGGTGACAGTGCCAGTGTATGTGTTTAACAACACATGTAACAACACACTGGGCATGGATGCGCTGCGTGCACTGGGAGGAGTGCAAATCGACTTGGATTCGAATAGCACCACTATCAAGGAGGACCCCAGATGCGCAACTGTGCAGAAACCTGACTCGGGAGCAGCCAGTCGAGTGATGAGGGAACAGCAGACGCCCAGTACGCTTCAAAAGTCGCAGCCAGACGCGCTGGAGACCTGGAGGACGGCCGGACTGCTGCCACTGCTGGAGGAGTTGTCTAACCTGACGAAAAAGGAAGTCGGCACCTACCCAGATTTCAAACACAGGATTCGGCTCAAACCAGGCGCAAGGACGCCACCCAGACAGCCTGTGAGATCGATCCCAGTGCGCTTTGAGGAGAGAGCCAAAGAAGCCGTCGAGCTGATGGAACGCCAAGGTATCTGGGAGCGAGTTGAGCATGCCGATCGAGTACACGGCATGGTGGTCGTGGAGAAACCAGACGACCCCGGATCAGTCAGGATAACAAGCGATTTGAGTCCGCTCAACAAGGACATCGATCCAGTGCTGTACCCGCTGCCAAACATCCAGGATTTGCTGTATAACAGACTCAGTCAGGCGGAGGTCTTCAGCAAAATCGATCTGCTGAAGGGATACTTCAACGCAGAACTGGATGAGGACAGCCAGCTGCTCACAACGACTGCCACCCCATGGGGGTACTACGCTTACAAGAAACTCCCGATGGGACTGAGGGACAGTGCAGCAGTGTTCCAGAAACTGGTACACGAAACGCTGGAAGGTGTGCCAGGGTGTCAGCCATACATCGACGACATTTTGGTGTATGGAGCGAATCGAAAGGAGCACGATGACAGCTTGAAACAGGTGCTACAACGCTTAAACGAGAAGAATCTACGCCTCAACCTAAGGAAGTGCGTCGTTGCTCAACCATCAGTGAAGTTCTTGGGCCATGTGATCTGCAAAGGATGTGTCAGGCCGGATCCCGACAAACTGGAGAGTCTGAGGCAGCTGGCACCACCCAAAAACGTCAAGGACGTGCAGAGCTTCTTAGGAGCCGTCAACTACTTAAGCAAGTTCGTGCCCTCACTGTGCGACAAGCTGGAGCCAATTCGAGCACTCACACGGGCTAACACGAAGTTCGTGTGGGGTCGGGAGACTCAGGAGGCGTTCGAACGAGTGAAACAGTTGCTTGGCGGACCGAAGGGGCTGCGCCTTAAGATGTTTCATCCCTTAAAGCAGACCTTTGTCACTACCGACGCATCTGGTTATGGCATTGGTGGGATGCTGTCTCAGGTGCATCACGGCCAGGAATTCCCAGTCGCGTTTGGACACCACACTCTGGACGCCACCAAGCGAAAGTGGGACACCACCGAAAAGGAGGCCTATGCGGCGATGTTTTTCTGCGAGTATTGGGAGAAATACTTGCTGGGCAGACACTTTACGCTTCGAACTGACCACCAAGCGCTACAAGCACTGCTACATCGACAAACCAACCAACGGAAATCGCAGAAATTCGAACGTTGGGTGCACAGACTCAACGTGTTCGACTACGATGTGCAGTACGTGCCTGGGGACAACAACCACATGGCCGATGTCTTGTCGCGACTGCAGACCGATCCTGCACCGAGTGGAGTGATTCGTTGCGTCAAGGAGTTGGGATTCTCAGCCGGAAGAATCGCCAAAGCTCTGAGGGACGACCCAGTGCTGAGCAAAGTCAAGCAATTCTGCCTGGAGGGTTGGCCAAACAAAGCCAAATTGCCCAGCCAACTTTGCAACTTGCCTTATCACAGGATGAAGGACGAGTTTTCGGTGGAGGACAAAACAGGACTGGTATTGCGAAACAACAGCCAGATCGTTGTTCCAGGTCCACTCCGAAGAGAACTACTCAGCAAGGCCCACGAGGGACACCCAGGGATCGTTCGCTACAAACGCAAGCTCAGAGAAAGCTACTGGTGGCCGGGGATGGCTACAGAGAGCGAGGAGTTTGTACGCCACTGCAGTGCCTGCCTGGATTCCGCCAAGTCGCAGCCTAAGGTGCCCACACGAGGAGAGCATCTCTACACACCGGAAGAACCATGGGTAGAACTGTCTATGGACATCACAGGTCCGTTTGAGACAGCCCCAGCCCACAAGAAGTGCATTGTGGTGTTGCTGGACAACTACTCCAAATATCCGGAAATCCTCTGCACCACTGACACGTCATCTAAAAGAATCATTCAGTGGTTGAAGCAGGTTTTCGCTCGATATGGCAACCCTGCTAGGATTCTCACGGACAATGGACCACAGTTCGTCAGCCTGGAGTTTGAGGAATTCCTACAGGAGAGGGACATTTTCCACCAGAAAGCTCCTGTCTACACACCACAGCAGAACGCATTCGTGGAGGTGTTCAACCGGTACCTAAAACATCACATCCAAACCTTCACCAACGCCCAGGAGTGGGAGGAAGGACTGACGCAAATTCTGTGCCACTACCGAGCTACAGCTCAGGAGGGTGAGCGTGAGAGCCCCGCGGAAAAGCTGTTTGGACGCCGGCCGCGCCTCGCCTTTGAAGTTTGCCGCCAGTCACGCCCCAAAAAGGAGGAGAGGGAGGAGGATTTGGAAAGCGCTCGAAAAACGGTTGCTAACAGGACAAATTCGAGCAGGAACACCCAGGAAGGAGTCGAAAAGGAACCACCCTGGCGGCAGATGTACTACAAGGGACAACGCGTTCGGGTTAAGAGGAGCCACACTCCTAAAGGACAGTCGCCTTGGTCCCGGAAAGTGCTACATAGTGACGGCCGTTTTGGGCAGATACAACTACCGACTGTCAGACGGTCAGCTGTGGAACGCCAGGAATATGCAGCGTGTGCCGGACCGCCCAGCCAACCCCGAATTAGTGGAGATCGAGACCGGCCGGAGAGAGGTCGAAAACGAGCGCCGGCCAGCAGAGCGCCGCTATCCTCTCCGGGAGCGAAGACCAGTGGACCGCTACGGGGACTGGGACTATTCTTAGAAGAGGCCGACCTCTAAAGAAGAAAAGGTGTTGATATGTTCAGCATGTCTGCATGTGTGCATATCCAAGTCTTGTCTAGTACGGGCATACGTAGGTCGGCGCGCTGCTGTGCTAATTTGTCTGGTTTGGCCGCTGAGCCAACTATCGATCGCTTTGGCCCAGACATACACCCTAGTGCAACGGTGTGTGTGTCTGGCCGTGTGTCTAGCGTGTTGAGCGGCAAGGCCTGGTGCAGTGTTTAAATCACTCACTTCTTCTCTCTGCGCACCTGCCTTGCGGTTCGGCCAGTTTTCTCTCCACTTTGTGCGCGTGTCTATTAGCCAGTATTTAGTGTGGCTGGCAAGTAAAAGTCTGTTCGGTTGTGTTGGCAAGCATCTACTACTGCTGCATCGGCTGCGACACCGTGAGCGACAGCGCGATAGGAACGGCAGAGGAAGATAAGACGACCAACGCCCGAGACAGATTAGAAATAACAAATTTTTAGCTTAAATTCGCCTAAAAAGCCTTTGGAGCTTGCACTGCTGATAATTCGGTGTTTTTAGAAGTCCTTTTTTATCGTTTTTTTGCTTGTTTTTAGCTCTAAAACGCTAATTCGCAGCTTAAAATAGCGATTTTTAGCCTCGGCACCGAAAAAACATGCTAAAACGCATTTCCAGGCATTTTAGAGATTTTTACAATTTTGGACCCCCTAGCCCTACCCTAGCCTCCAGGCCGGCCCGGAGATGTTACATGCAAACCAACAGTAAACGCCAAATTCGCTAATCAAAATCTTTTTAAGCGGATTTTAAGCTACAATTTAGAGATTACTGAGCCAGTTTTTTAGTACTGAAGCTGCTACCAGTATTTTCTAGGTCGGGTCTTTAAACTGTCTCGGGGCGAGGGTGAGGGGTTGGCCTTTCTAGGTGGAGAGTAAAGCAACTTCCCAAAACCCCTACTACTTGTATGATGATGCCTGACATTTTTTACTACAAAAAGTTGAGTTTGATTGAGACGCCGAAACGAAACAATACAAACAAATAAAAAAGATACTGCGAATACATGTTGAATGCATAGAATAAGACAAGACGAGAGTGAAAAGGCGCCAAAGGCTGCCGCGTGCGTTAGAGGTGGTGAAGATGCTGTGTCTACAGAGTCTAATCGCAATACCTTTGAGTAGAAAGGCCACCGTCACTTCATCCAGTTTGCCACTCTCCACCAGCCAGCCACAGAATCCAAACAGGATTTTATTCTTGTTTTGAGCTACAATTAATATTTGCACTAGTTATAAAGCATTAATTAGCTAGCTTACCTCCCGTGTTGTCAAGCTGTAGTCTGAGGGTCCGAGGCAGTTGTCCATTTTGAGCTATTTCAAACAGAGTCTGAAACTATATTATACAGGCTATCCCAAGATCACAGCATTTCTTGTTGCTGCCATTTCTGCAAATTTAGAACATATTGGGGGTTGGGGTTATCCCCTGCTGGAAAGGCCAAACACCCTCACCCCCGAGACCGGTTAAGGGACCCCCTACCAAAAAATGCAAGTCCTAGTAGTAGCTTAAAATAGCTATTTTTAGCGTCCTCCTTACTGAAAAAAACGTGATAAAAACTAGGGTTCCGACGATATATCGACATCGAAAAGTCGATATATCGACCCTTTTTCCAATATCGATATCGATATCGCGATATTTCGCATCGATATTTTCGATATTTTTGCTAAAATCAACAAAAGCCCCCTATCCAGGTCCTCTAGGTCGGCCCAGAGCTGTTACATGTATGGGCAGGGGTGTGGGCAGCCGAGCTGAGTGTTGGCCGGCAAGGGGGAGGGGTATACCTCTCACCGCCGGCAGGCAATGTATGCCCAGAACACAAAAATCGAAAAGGCGAACACCCACGAGAACACAATAGGGTACTTTTTGGGGACACTTTAGGGATAGTTTGGGAGAAAGGTAAGTATGAACCTAGGTACCGGTACCATATATGGTGTGGTGTCGGTACCATAAACGGCGTGCCTGACTGTCATAATCGGTCTGACTTACCGTCAATATTATACTGATGTTCTCATTGGTGTCGTGACTGTACTCTGATCTGTCGAGAAAGCAAAGCAGCTTTCGGCCAAATGCGTAGGCTCCAGTCAGACACATGGGCAGCTTGGCTTCCTTGTCCAGCGAAGAGTAGTTGAACCGACAGATCGGCAGGTTTGTTTTCCACTTGGACATGGCGTCGGTGGTGATGCAGACAAAGAAAGGCGCCTGGTTGACTGACTTCAGAACTGCATCGTGGAAGTCACGACGCTGATCACTAGAACACATAGCTAAGTAGCCAATAACAGCAGCTAAACGCTAAATTCAGTCAAAGGCACTTTGAGCGCATTTTAACCTTAAAATTTATTATTTTTGTGCCAGTTTGTTAGCATAGAGTCACTGCTAGCTGCTCACTGCTACAACTTCAGCACGTTCTGTGTAATATGCAGGCTAAAACAGTCAGGCACTTAACGCCGTTTATGGTACCGACACCATATATGGTACCACCATAGAACCCGAACGTGGGGGTACCATATATGGTGCCACTACCTGAGGTACCGGTATAATATGGTACCGGCACCTTATATGGTGTCGGTACCATAAACGGCGTTAAGTGCCTGACTGTAAAAAATCCCTATTTTAAGCTGCTAAACAGCGTTTCAGAGCTAGAAACAAGCAAACAACGTCGAAAAGGGCCCCTAAAACACCGATTTGTATTTTTAAATATCAGCAGTGGAAACACCAAATACGGTTACCAAAGACCTTCTACAGTAGGCGAATTTTATGTTAACAAACAATTATTGAATTCTGAGAAAGTTTGCCGAAGAATCGCAATCTGCCAAACAAAAATGAGCAACCTGACAAGACCGCTATGGCTGAGACGCGACATTAAAAGGACCACAAGGATGAAGATGTACCAGGCACTTATTTTGTCATCTCTCCTATATGCAGCAGAAACCTGGACAATGACCAAAGGACTTGAGAATCAGCTAAACGTTTTTGACAACCAAAGCCTGAGGAAAATCGAGCAAATTCAGTGGTTCCATCTCATCAGAAATGAAGAAGTGAGAAGACGGACTGGTCAGCCACATGCCTCATTGCTAGCCAAACTTAGTCGACTGAGATGGTATGGTCATATCAAACGAATGAACCCAAACGCGCTGCCACACAAACTGCTTGAATTCCACCCAAACAAACGAGAATGGAAAAGGCCGGCAGGGAGACCGCGAACCAGATGGAAAGACAATGTTCGTGACGATCTGGAAAACGAGAGCGCCAATCCACTGAACAGAGCCCAATGGCGAGACATGCTGAAAAAGATGAGGTTCCGCAACGCCCCATCCAGTGGGCAAGCGACTTAAGTCAAGAAGTCAAGAGAAAGTTTGTTGGTGGTGGTGCCGCTACCAGTACTCATATTTTGAGCCAGGGAGAAGGTCCAAAAATTTTTCTGGGGTAAGGGTGAGGGGATTGGCCTTTTCGGCTAGGGTAATCCACCCCAACACATTTTAAAAGAGTTATATCATTTTGAAACACCTTTTAGGATACATGCAAGTAGCCCGCCCCCGGCGGTTGGGGTCCCGCCACGGGCCGTGGATCTGGGCAGAAAAGCGAGAAGAGGAGATATTACTAAAAACGTTGAAAATCGCTTAAAAAGCATTTTTCGGTTAAAAAACGTAAAGAAACGCTAACTGGAGTTCAAAGACAGCAAAAACGCTCTGCCTTACGCGCAATGTTAGTACCTATACTTCTGAGAGAGTGAGATAATAGTTTCGACTGGGGGCCCGATTTTGGGTTCTGACCTTAGTCTGTGAGGCGACCCAAGCCCCGTCTAGTAAATGTATGGCTTGTACTACACATACACGCAGCATCATACATGGGACGGGGGGTAAGGGGGGAATACCCCTCCCCCTCGGCCGGCCATACCCCTCCATCCCCCACCCCCCCCCCCCTCCCGGAGGAGGAAGTTTTCGCTTATTTAAGGCAAAATAGGCGTTTTTTGGCTTTTTTCGGGGGGGGCAAGGTCTCCAACCCCCCTACCCCCCTCCGGATTTTTCCGGCCCATGTATGCGCAGCATAGCAGTTAAATTTGGCTCTTTTAGTTTAAGGATTGTGGCAGTCTACCATTATTGCAGACAGAGAATTTACCTGTGCAAATCATCGTGCTCTTTCTTTCGAAGCAACAATGCTCTCTTTCTTATGGGATTCGTCTCCGTCCGTTCCTCCTCCTTGATTTTACAGCAAATGTCGCACTTTGTAAATCTATTGACCTGCAATTAAACACACACAAAATCTGCTATTTAAAATTTTAATTTTCTACTAGAACCTAGATGTTCTGAAAAAGTATTTCAGGTGTACTTGGCCAGGCCGTCTGTACGCCACTAACTTCGGATTATTGAGCGCTAGTTCGAACTCTACCTACGCCCCCCGAGCGCACACCTTCTGAGCAGGACCTCGTCGGGCCCGGACCGCTTGCCTGCCATGTAACCCTTCAGATAAGCTGTATGATTTCGGCTTTCATTCAGGGTTCGTGCGGCTTTTTCAGAGTAAAATTTCCTGACCGACCATAGCGACGAAATTCTAACAAGGGCGAGTAAATTTTTTAAATTTTGCTCCATAGATAGGCCGGAAAAATCCGGAGGGGTCTGGAGAGCTCGGGAGGTCCCCCGAAAAAGGTCCAAAAAACGTCTATTTCGCCTAAAATAAGCGAAAATTTTCTCCCTCCTGGAGGGGGTATGGCCGGCGAGGGGTAACCCCCTTACCTTAAGGCCCATGTATGGTTAGCTCTGAAAAACGTATTTAAGCGGTATTCTGACGGCAAAATTTCGAAGTTGTATTAGTTGTGGAAAGTCCCATTTTCAAAAGTGTGGTGTGTAAAGTTGTGCAGGGCCGTTTGGGCGAGAGATGATTCTACTGCTATCAAATTCCCTGCCCTGACACTAAATTCCCTGACTTTTCCATGACTGTCTGACTTTCCTGGTCCCGCACGAACCCTGTCATTATTTGAAAAGTAATACAGAAAAAATAGCAGTGAAAAGAAAAAAAGCGGACTCACAGCTGGCCTTTTAATATCTGGAAAATGCTCCTTGAAAATGCCTCGAAAGCGGCATAAGCCTAGCAGGTTCGCTTGTTGAGCCTCCTCCTGAGCAGTGGAGCCGACGTAGGATCTGTAGGCCTGATACATGTCATCAATGGTAGTGCAGGAAGGCAAATGGCGAGCGGAAGAGTCGGGCATCCAGTCACAATGACAGTTCAGATAGTCCCGGAGAAATGCCAAACAAAGACTCTTCTTGACTGAGACTGTTTTGGCGCTACCAAGCACAACCCTGGTGGCCGATCGCCGACCAAACAACCAGTCCTTCCGTAGGTTATAGAAGGTGCTCTTCTTCAAGCCGTAGCACTGCAGGAAGGCAGTCAGACAGACCCTTCGACCAAGGATCATATACACTGTCTCTCCAGAATCACTGGTGTTCATTGAGAAGTACTGTAGCAAGAAAGATCTCCGGCACTCCAAAGTAGAATGGCCGTCAGCGAACTGCTGACGAAACTGGATAAGCTGTTTGCTTGAAAAATTCCTTCTCAAATGGTCCATACCACAACAGCGAACAAGCAGTTCCGGATTAGACAAAGCCGAGGCGGGTGAGCGTGAGCAACCGAGGCGCTCAGCACTCTCTGGTTCACCTGTAAAACTTATATCATAATACCGCGTACAACGTCAAACCATATTTAGCATACACGCAGTTGGGGGAAAGGGGGATTCCTCCCAGGCCCGATTTCCGGGAAAATTCCCCCAGTCGGATTCTAGGGGGGGGGGAATTTTTTGAAACCCGTAAACAAGGTTCCAGAAGCCCTGATTAGCGTTTCAGAGGCCTTAAACAGGGTTTCGGAACGCAAATTAGGGTTCTAAAACCCTAATTGGGGGTTCCTAAGGCTCAAAATAGGGCTACAGAATCCTAAATTGGGTTTCTGAAACCATAATTGGGGCTTCTGAGGTCCAACATAGGGTTTCGGAACCCTAATTTGGGTCTCAAAAACACGAATTACGGTTTCTGAAGCCCTAAATAGGGTTCCAGAACTCTAATTTCGGTCTCGGAAGCCCTAAACAGGGTTTCAGAGCCATAATTTGAGTTTCAAAATTTCTAAATAGGGTTCCAGAAATGCATTTTAGCTGTATTATGTCGAACAAAATAGAGCGTTTTTGCACGTTTTAAAGCAAAACAGGTTATTTTGCACGTTTTTAATAAAAAATAGGATTTTCTGCACGTTGAGAAAACCCAGCTGCATGTATGGTATTTGGTTTTAAAGGTGAGCCCAAAAAATAGACAACCCGGGAGTTTTTGCGAATAACATTCTATTAAGGCGTTGGAGGACATGGGCCTCGAAACCACAGTTGTATAGGTGCTTGAGCCCTGGTCCGGGGCAAACCCTAATCTGTGCTAAGCTTTTATGAACATTAATTTGCGCCATGGACAAGAATGACCTTTCTTTCTATTCCAAATTGGAATGAAAATGATCTGAAGGAGTGGGCGCAGAAAAGCCTCAGTGGGTGCCACCGCAAACGGCGTTAAGTACCTTTACTGTATAAGCCTGAGCTACATAACACAAACTTGAACTTTTTTTTATATTATTATGTAACCTACAGGTTGTTCAACAAAAAAGGGAATTTAGTTTTAGCTTTAGTTTGAGTTGACGGATCTTTTTTGCTTTCGCGTCATTTGAAGCTAAACTCGCTCACTTTAAAAGCTTACAGTACCCAACGCAGTAACTTGTTTTTGACTGGCGACCTACCAATCGATCGGTCAAAGCACCTCTTCCATCGCGTCTTGGCCATGGGTAGTTTACGCTATCCCGTGTGTCACGGCGGCCCCGGCACCCGTGGAAGCGGTGTGTTTGTGGGTTCGAAACCAGTCGAGGCGATGGGAAGTAGTCGACACAAAAGCCCAACCCAGGCCGTCGAAAGTCATGGCAAGTAGATAAATGGGGACCAAACCTTAGCTGTCTTGCACACACCGACAGCAAAGGGGAGGGTTGTTGTTAAGGAGGCTGCCGGACTTTGTGTCTCTTCCTGCTCTATAGCAGTTGGCTACTCCTAGTCCGAAAGGACAAAAAGTAACAACAACAACAACCGCTTTCAAATGACACAAAAAGCAAAAAGATCCGTCTACTCAAACTAAAGCTAAAACTAAATTCCCGTTTTTTATTGAAGAACCTGTATTATGGGTACCTAAGCTGGAACCTACTAGCCTAAATCTGAGGCTGATTATAAGACTAAACGTGAGCAAGCCAAAGCTGGAAGGATCCTACTACAGTCAGGCACTTAACGCCGTTTATGGTACCGACACCATATAAGGTGCCGCATACATGTAACAGGTCATCCGCATACATTTTCGGAGGGGGGTTGGGCACTAAAAAACGCTCAAAAATCGAAAAAATCGCCAAAAATCGCTAATTGAAGCGTTCAGACGAAGAAATGCCTCAGTCCATAAATAGATGAAACGAGAAAAACGCGTTCAAAGTTTTCGACCGGCCTGAAATAAATTGTGCAAACTGCTATGCCCTAATGTGTATTATGCCAAAAGAGGCCCATAACAGTGCTACTCTGCACCTGAGTTTGGGTCACCACATGTTTCCTGATTTGCATATTTTTAAAAATTTGTGATAGTGGACTTAGGCTGTTTTAAGGTCTAAACCATAAAACAGCCTAAGTCCATATTCACATCTTTAAAAAAGATCAGTAAGTGTAACAGAGCAGTATAACTACTAGGCTTGATTGCCTTCCAGAACTCCGGGTAGTGGACCAGCAATCTTGCCATCAATCTGCAGCTTAAAAATAGAGCTACAATAATTTGAAATGTAAAGCCTACGTTGAACGATTCCAGAATAAGGAGCCAAAAGGTGGCCCAAGGTCCATTTTAGTCTTCAAAAGCATATTCGATCAAAGTTTCTTGAACTAGTCTACCAGCACTCTAAGGCCCCCGATTTTTAAGCCTAAACACTGATTATTGAATGAGAAATTTGATTTCAAAATTTCATCAACCTTAGTAAATGATGGAAAATTTTGTGATTTTAAACCGTTTAGCTAATTTACTCCAGAACCTGTAGGTATACGCTAGCGTTATTGCCACCATTCTGTACCTTAAGGATAGCGCTACAATAATCTGAAATATAGAGCATAGATTTTAGGGTTTAATACTGATAAGCTATTGGGACCGAAAGGGGGTTGAAAAAAGTTTTTTCTTAAAAAACGCAATTCGACCGATGCTTCTTAAAGTAGACAAAAAAGTACTCTAAAACCCCCGATTTTCAAGTAAAAATTCTGATCAGTAAGCCAGAACATCAAATTCGAAATTTTAATATAATAGTTAAGCAGATCGATTACTATAACTTCGAATTGAAGCATAAAATCTGGGATTCCTTTTCAGGCGTTCGGGAACTCGTCTATACTATGTATTTGTGTCTCAACTTTCAGCTGTCTAGGTCAATGTTTTAATTTTGGGTGTGAATATTGAGGCTGTTGACTTGGACTTAGGATTTTCTTCAACTGAATTTCGAGCACTGTTAAAAAATTGCGTTGGTGTAACTTATGACATAGAATGTTTCCGGATGAAATAATTTGTATTTAACATCTCTATAGTTCGGGGATTGTGCTGCCTAGTAGAACTCAATTTTTTCAAAAAGTGGACTGAGGCATTTCTTCGTCTGAACGCTTCAATTTAGGCTGAAATATAGCTAAAAAGTGCTATTTTGCAGGCGATTTTGGCAATTTTTTTGTCTGAAATTGTAAAAAATTGCAAAAATTTACTCAAAAATTTACTTACCAGGAAAATCGGAGGGGGTAGGCGAAATCGTCTCGGGGGTCCCATCCGGGAGAGTCTGACCTAAGTCGGGTGGGGCAGACCCCCAGACCCCTGTTACATGTATGAGGTGCCGGTACCATATATGGTATGTGACGCGTCGGCGGTGGTAAGGACTTTACTTTAGTAACAATATACGGGCGCGACACAGGCCAAGACTGAGCAACAGATACGTCTACCTGAGCTGGGTATAGACCATACGTGTGACCCTAACACGCAGTAATACAAATTAGCATGTAACTCGGCGCGCACTGGTAAAACGCCTAGGCACGCAATCACACGCGTTCACACACATACGACATCACCCCCCTCTCTGAAAAGAGGTGACTAACCGGCAGAATGAAGTGGTTATTACACACACAACAAATCACAGATCATGTATTTTGAAGATACACGTCTTCTACCGGTATTCCGTTGTGGTGAAATCAGGGATTTTCGCGGGTTTGTGGCAGTTGGAACAGCTCACTAAATGCTGCCGACCTCCCGTCACTAGTTGAACGTTGGTATATTGTCGCAAACATCGTGGATTCTGTGCGGCACTTGGAAATTACAGCCATGTTCTCACATCTGCTCAAATACTGGCCTTCCTGGTCTGTGCTGGTGACAAGTGGTTTGCAGTGGACTTGGCGCTGAGGCAACTGCATCACTGACATCTCAACTTGTACCATTGGTGCCCAGACACACTGAACTGACTTCGGCTTTTTACAGCGCAATGAAGTGCTTGTCAGATGGCTCAGCCAAATTCGGCAGTGAGGTGGTGACTTCTGGCATCGTAGGTGCAATGCACTGCTAGATTGTGTACATCGACTGGTACAGTGCCGACATTCCACTGTTTGACTTTGCGTCTGCTGGTAGGCAGGTGGTGCTTCTTGAGTCAGGTTGTTCAAATCACTGATGTCTGGCAGGTTGTTGTCCAAGTAGGTTTGCATTCCTTTCCGACTCAGAGCACTGATGTTGACAATGCCATAATTGGTGCCTCTTCTTCTGCCGCTGACCAGCTTCTTGGGCTGTCCCTGGCAGTTGATGTGCAAGCAGTCAGAATTGCGGATACAGCAATGAGTAGGTACCGTCTTGTGACCTTGAGCACACGAGTCTTGTAGCCCTGGTGCATCTGCCCAGATAAGCCCCACTGACTTGCTTGAAACCTCTGCCTGACAGGTTTTCTTCCTGCTGCAGACATTCTGGTTCTGGCAGGGGAGACAGATTTGACTGTGGGCTTGACGCTCCTCTTTGCCTTGGTATCGCTCCCAACTGCGATTCCCACGTTTCTTGCCTTGTCTTGCTGTTGACTGCTGGACCTTCAGTTGGCTAGAAGATTTCTCCTCTCGGGTGAGCTTGTTCAGCACTGTGCACTGGTTGTGTTGTTTACTCTGGCTGCATCCAATGCGCAACCATTGAGGCTCCAATGACCAGTTTTGTAGCACCCATATTTGGTTGTTGCTGCATGGTGCATTGTGCCAAACGGTGTGGCATCCAAGCAACCCCACTCTGGTGGTGCCTAACTGGTGATTGGCAATAACGTCACAGACCAGTGTCAAAGAGTTTCCTGGGTTGACCCCTTCATTTGACTTGACCATAGCAGTCTGCTTCTTCCCTTGTTGGCACATCAGCTTTGCTTCACTGGTTGCTGCCCACAAACTGCATGTCACAGTCGGTTCAATCCCTCTTTGTGATGGCTCAACCCTACCAACAGATTGAATGTTGAAAAAATGAAGCGATGGCGGCTCAATCCTTCCACGGATAGCTCTGCTGGGAGGATGCGAAATTCTTGATTCCTCTTCACACCAGTTCTGAACTGTGCCAAGTTTTCCTCTCCATTGCTTGGAGGTTGACCACTTGGTCATCTTGAAGTCCCAGCTTACTTGGAGTCCATTCCAAGTATTGACCAACAAGCACACTAGTGCCCAAGGTGGAGATGAACTTCTACTGGTGGAGAACTCCCATTGGCAGTAGCACGCTGTCTGACCAATGACCACTGGTGGGTGGTGCAAGATTGTAGACCGGATCTGACACTGCATGACAGTGTAACTGTACCTGGCCGCTAGTTCTCGAGTGAGCATTCCACTTGCTCTACACACTAGTTTGCAGCGCGGACCACCCTGTTGACAAACTGCAGGCATACACTGGTTGTCACAGCTTGCAAGTACCACTAGAGTACACGAACACATCATAGGTGACATTGCAGGTGTCCAGTGATCAACTTGTCTTTTGTCTTGGTGCAGGCTTGATGCATACATCTGTACCATAACTGAACCGTTGTCAGGCACAGGCTTGCTGTTCCTCGGCACTTGACTAGCCGCGTTTGTACTAGCATACCATAGCAACACAACTGACTCAGGTTTTCCGTGACCCGAGTTTCCAGCTAACCATCGCACTCTTTCACCCTTTGGCCTGGCCACAGCCCGGTGCTGGCTGGTGTAGAAGCTAGGTACACACACAATACAGTACAAATATAACTCATCACAGAGCAAATCACGTTTCACACGATTTTCACAGTTGCCGGCTTCTGTTGGGCTCCTAGTGCGCATCTGCCCAGTGCTCTGGTGAGGTTTGACCGGCGGCCGTGAGAACTGCACCAATCTCACGCCTGGCTGGTGTTGCGGTCGGTGGCGGGTTATTTCTTTTCTTGTGGTAAAAGTCGTGCCTGCAGCACTATCTGTTACCACTGTCCCTTTGACGCGTGCTGGACTGCATGAGCCGCTAATTGTGCCACAGACATGGTCGCTAACTGGCCCCTGTGTGCGCAGGGCCGCTAAACGGCAAGTGCTGGTGTCGCAGAACGATCTGCACAGTCTGTTAGTTGGTTGTAGTGAATACACCCCGTTGGTTGGTGACAGCACGAATTGCGGTGTGTTGTACACAATGGACAGTAGTAGCCGGCATGGGCGGGACTCGGCGACCGGGAAGGGATAGGTGTTCGGAGTCTTCACCGCGACCCCTGGCCACCCCGCAGCTAGTGCCGGAGCTCCTTCGACACCCAAGCGGAGCCCGCCAGGATCACGGGTTGGACAGACCCCAGCCTCCCGTACCCCCAGACCCTGATGAGTCTTCTGGAAGAACGTAGGGGTTGTAGGTCGCCGCCCCCCAGCCGCTTTGGTCACCAAACTAGGCGCTACAATCCTGCCCAGTTTCGAAATACAGTACTTACTGACAGACGACCAGAAGGGTATGTAGACAGACGAAAGCACGTTGCAGAATGGATGCTGACCAGTACAGTAGGCATAGCAGGGGACAACCTGCTTGTTGACGTCAAAGGTCTTGCAGTGACTGACAGAGTGACCGTTTGGCAATAGCAGTGCAGTGATGCCCAGGTGTGGCGGTCCCAGTACATCATCTTGCAAGTCAGGTGTCTCGGGCTGCGTGGGTTGGTCAACCAACATCGCGCCTGACCCATAGGTGGCTGCGAGGGACCCCACTCCAGCAGTGCGCACAGTTGCAGCTCGGTCTACAACAAAGACAAATGACATGCCAAACAATACGAAAAATTGCTCCTGACGTCCCTGTCCTGAGGTTATGTAAGTGGAGCGGCCCGAGTGACCATGTGAGCTATTATGACCCGCGCTTCTCACACGGTATGGTCCTCTGGTACTGCGATAGATGCCCCATTTCCTTTGAGGGCCGCCGTGGCTCGGTCGAGTGGGGCTGGCGGCCGTACCCTCCATGGCAATGAATATTTCGACTGCAGCTATCGCCCTTGCAGCCGTTGGAAGTACACGACCCGACAGTTGCTGCTGCAACAAGTGAACAACACCCAACAATGTACAAACGAGCAGCATCCCAATACATAGTCGGACTACAGACTGTAGGCTACTGTAGTTGCAGGATTTCTGGGTTTTGTGATTGAGTGTTTTTATTTTTGGGCCCAAATTGATGTTACATATACACTCAGCACATACACCCATTAGCTGCGTAGTTGCATTGTTTTCTAGACAAGATGGTCTAAACTGTGCTTGGGGCGTTTTAGCGCACCGACTACAATTTGGGCAACGGCAGATGGAAAGCTCGGAGCTTCTTAACGCTGCTGTTAAGTCACTTACGACTGCCTTTACAGCGATACCTGACCGAAGTCGATTGTAGTTTATGCACTTGCTCGGTGGAGTGTCTTTCTTGTTTGATGAACCAAAACGCCTCTGTTGAGCAGTTTTTCGGTGGTGACAGCAGTCAGTCGTTCGTGGTTGACGGTCATGTCCTCGCTTGTGCCAATGAGGTCGAGCGGTTTTCGGTGTCGTCAGATTGTAGACGTAAGTCGGCGCACTTGCAGATGGCTCAGCTGTCTCCGTCACAGGTGACGCTTGAATACGAGCTCCTCTGGTGCACGGTGCCACCTTCTCCATTGCCATTCTCGAGAGAGGGGAGCTAGGCCTGTGCCCGCTAAATCGCTGCGAACACACAAAAGAAAACAAGCAGCTTTTTTAGCCGGCGTTGCCAATGACGCATCGGCGGTGGTAAGGACTTTACTTTAGTAACAATATACGGGCGCGACACAGGCCAAGACTGAGCAACAGATACGTCTACCTGAGCTGGGTATAGACCATACGTGTGACCCTAACACGCAGTAATACAAATTAGCATGTAACTCGGCGCGCACTGGTAAAACGCCTAGGCACGCAATCACACGCGTTCACACACATACGACAGTATGGTACCCCACGTTCGGGGCCTGTGGTGGTGCCATATGGTACCCCTACCTTCGCGTTGTTACATATATGGTGTCGGTACCATAAACGGCATTAAGTGTCTGACTGTACTAGCGTAAGTCTGAGGCAGATTATAAGTCTAAACTTAAGCAAGCATAAGCTGGAAGGGACCTACTACAACCTCAAAATGGCGGAACACGTTTTATTGACTGTGCGGTTTTGGAGCGTCCGTTAGTCAGAATGGCGCTTAAGGGACGTGCGCTTTAGAATTCTGCGCTTTTGGGAACACCGCGCATGAACCCTGCGTTCATAAACAAAACCACTCTAAGCGGAACGTCTTGTTTACTTCACAGTTATTTATGGAGGTTTGACTGTGCACCAACACAAAAGCCCTCTTACCGAACTGATCGTTGTCCGATAGAAAGCTTGCGTCTGAGTCTGGGTACTCGTCTGGTTGGTCGATATCCATTTTCACTGGCACAAATAGGTGTCACTTTACGGAGACGGGCAGGTGTAATGGGTATGGTTGAGCTGAAAGCAGATACATTAGATGTTGATACAGCCCAGCAGCAGACCTACTACAGGGAGCAATGGCACACGGCCAGCCCGAGAAAGACTTGGCCCTGTCAATCAATCGTAAGCAGCTGAGGTGAAGCGTCAGCTCAGCTCCTCAAGAACGGAAATGACTTAGCAGCGGACAGAGAGCGGTCGTTATAGTCGTAAAACAGCTGCTCCTTTGGAAGAATTGGTTTAGTCGCAAAAAACAAGATGCAAGGCTGTCTCGTATTCACAGTTATGTCAAACAACTCTTCGACCGTAGGGGAAAGGTTGGCAAGCTGAATGGAGTGGTTTATGTATCGGCCGAGGCAGCTTTTCGTCTTGGTCGCATCCACAGACAAAGCCTGTCCGTGAAAGGAAAAGTCAAAAACGTATGAGTCACTGTAGTCACGTGCGCGAGCTGCTGCAACTGTCCGCTTGAGTAGTTCTCCTCGATACGCAATCACGTACGAACCCTTTTCAAAGAGCTTTGTAGAGCGAATTCCCAGGCCCCCGATCTGGTTCCAGTAGAACACTTCAATATCTTCTTCAGTGTCTGCGTTGTACAGCTTCTCCAACTCAGCCAGTCGCTCGGCTTCCAACACTGAGCTAGCTTTACGCCTACTGCGCCTACAATCAAGTCCAGCAATACTACCAAGGCACCAGCACTGACTAAAAGCCCTATGTTTAGCCAACTCCCTCACTTTCAAAACAACAGCCGAATCCATCTCACCTGACTAAATTGGAAGGCTCCATCACTTAGCAAGTTTGTGGCCATCAGGAGATTGGACAGCATGGCCATCAGGAGATTGGACAGCAGAGCCAAACTGGGCGCACCACACCACAGCCGCTATAATAGAATGCCAACCAACTGCGGTGCCTTTGTGACCGCCGCGGCCACTTTGAGCTCTTGATCCCCTGGCCGAGAGCATCTGTACTCTGGCCTTGCCGCCATGCCTTTATTTAGGCCCCGGTTCAGACTTTGTGTCGGCATTGGCTAAATCGAACATGGCACCAAATAAAGCACTCGCTGTACTAACAATGGCTAGCTTAGCTATAAACAAGAATGAATAGTAAAAAATAACAAACAAATACAATCGCGACCGTTTTATTTATTTGTGCTCTCTGCTCTTTCCTTTACAGTAGGTAGCCTATATAAGCAAGTAAGTGTCAACCAGACACCAAAACAGAGGAGAAGCACACTAAAAACAAAATTAAACGTCTCTCTATCTTTAAACAAATAAAAAAATCAAAAGTAGTGGACTCTTACCCCCGTTCGCGCGAAAAGGCTTAAAACCTACACAGCTGTTAAAAATCCTTGTATGTCCAAAATCCGAACTTAAAGCTGAGCTCAAATCGTAGGTGTACCTACGTAAGTTTTGACGAGCCCACAAGTTGTTATGAAGGCATGACCACTGAATGCATACAAGAAGAAAATTGCTGGCCGGGGCTGCAAACGGACGGAACATAACAAACAATCGATTATTTGGAAATCCATTTAAAATTCAGTGCAACGGACTGTACCATCGTGTTCCGCGCATTTTAAAGTACCGAAAAAGTTGTTTAATTCCTTTCCGAAATTTCGAAATTCTCAATCTGTTTGAGCATAAGCAAATTACTGGCACCTACATTGTACACCTGTGCAGGCACGGAAACAAGAACCGAAACTACGGATTTTTGTTTAATCGGAAGTGTCCAGGTAAGAAACCTATCAGTTTAAGGATTAAGAAATGTCATATCAGGGTTATCGATGGCGCTAAATTCGAATCTGTCGACCATTTTCAAAAATTCCATTCTGGTGTTGAGTTTTACCGGTTTAGATTACGGTAGGTTGTCAGATTTTTAAAAAAAATCCATTTTTTATTGAATTGAATTGAACTTTGGACAACAGACTTCACTGCATCTTAAAATACCAAAAATGTCGTTAAATGCCAATGTGCTTCCGATCAATTAGCGTGATTACGTTGCACTCAGCCAACAGATTGCCACCGTCCTATGCCCGAATTTACGTACATATGTATCTTCTACCTACTGTACACATCTTCACACAAACAAACGTAGATGTGGCTTATGCAACGGGAGTCTTTTGACATTGCCTTGGGCCTGTCTCCATAGCTTCTAGATAGCTGTGAGGGCAAACATTTTCCACAGCTACCGGGCAGCCCTTTTTCCTTAAAGTCGTTGGTGGCCTCATTAATTGCAGGCCATAAATGGGATTTTAATCCAAATGAAAGATAATTCAGTGGGATACACAGTTATAATGACGATCGCCTGTTTGTGTGTCTCAGTTATGGAAGACGGAATGCATCAAACACAGTGCAGTAGGTCAAACATCTCATACAATGTACGTACAGTACAAGTGTCATGTTAAGAAGAATCGATTTTAATCGTAATCTACCACAACCTAAGCCAAATTGACTGAACCATCGTGTTCAGCACACTTTAAAGTACCGAAAACATTGTTTAAGTCATTTTCGAAATATCGAAAAGCTCAAAATCTTTGAGCCTAAACGATGATTCCGTCTCAGGTATGGGAAGTAAAGAACTGTCACTCGCATTGTTGGCAAATCTAAGTTATTTGGACTAATTCTAAGTTTGTCATTGCTAAAAAATTTGCATCCCACACTTATTGACGATGCTTAATTTGAATCTGTTGTGCGTTTTTACAAACGTTGCTTCGGCATCAAGATATTGTGCGTACATTGTTCGGGATTACGGTAGCTTGACAAATTTTACTAAAAGAAATGAATTTTTCACGAAATTGATTATCATTCGAAGAAACAGATTGCGGCACCGTATTCAGCGCCTCTAAAAGTACCGAAATATAGTTCAAATCCTTTTCGAAATTTTTAAAAGCTCGATGTGTTTGAGCCTGAATGAATCTCTTGCGTGTAATGTGTTGAAATATAGGACCAACACCAGTTTTCTTTTCTGGCAGCAGAGTAAAATAGTAAACCAACTTTCAACGTCTGAAATTTGTGTCCGTTTTCTAGAAGTGGCTCTGAGGTCGAATTTGTTGTCCGTTTTAAAAAAATTCAGTTTGTGCTGGATTAACGTGCTTGACGCAAGTTTGCTATGAGTATGAACAGTTCTGCTAATGTTTCTATTAGTGGATTTTTAGTGGCACACAACACGAGATAAGTTTGATTAGTCTTATCGGGCACTTTCGCAGTTCGCGCTTTACACATTACAAAGGTACCCCGAGGCAAACCATTAGCGGGCCCACTAGAGGGCCAGCGCCCTTTGATGGGTCTTTCTCTCTTTGACTCGCCGAACTTCGAGGGCTCTTAAACATTACATTATTTGAGGTACTATTTGACATTGGCAGAGAGACGGAAAGCCGCAAGTGTTGGTGATCTTTTGTGTGTAGGCCGACAGACACTTGTCGTTAAGTTTGAATAGCACTTAGCATGCCGCCTCGAGTATATATACAAGAGACAAGTCCAAATGGCCAGTGCATCATTGCATCTTTCGCTTGCCTTCTTCCCTGTTGTTGGCTAGCTGTCTGTCATCTCCGTTGCGGTCGCGCAAGCAGTGTGTCGTTTCTGTCTGTTGCCTAGGTGAGTTAATCTCCAGCTGTCTGGGCTTATCTTACCTGAGTACCATACGGCCGGCCGGCCAGCGGCCGAGCGCCCAACGGCTAAGCCACCAGTGCTGCGCGCACATTTATGCGTATCGGTAGCACCTCTCTATGCATGTGGCCGGGCTCGCGTGTTGTGTAGCTGTGTCTGTGATAGTTCGACATTTAGGTCTGATTAGAAACAGCCCATTTCCAACAGATCCGCTTCTCTCTAAACTATGTGAAGCCAATATTGTTTTAATTTTGTAACTAATGTTTGTTTCAGCAATCAGTGATTCCGCAGGGATGAGTGCTGGCCGCGTTCACGAGAGGACTTGGAACCATAACTGGTGGGTGAAAGAAAAAGAAGCTGGCACCTGTCTGGTACGGGCCCACGAGAAACACACGTACACCGACGCCATTCACGAGATCACGAGCTCTAAGCAGTTCGTAAAGGTAGTAAGCTTCCGTTCCTCGTAGGTCCGGAATAGAAACACAGTTCTGTATTTCGATCTTTGTTTTTCCTAAAATTCCGGATTTCTAACCCGACTTTTTTCGTTCGTATGACATCTACTTTTTGAACAGGTGTTTTTCAGCTGTCAGCCGGTTTGGATCGGGAATTTCCAGTCAGACAGTTTCCGATATTTTTAAAATATTGTTCAAGCTTTTAAAAATTTCGTTTGCGGTTTCTATCTTGTTTTTTCGATTAATGTAAGTAATCCAGAAAATCCTGTCTGTAGGTCATACATGTACAGGAGGGGCCTTACATCCAGAACATTAGGCATATAGAGACCGCCCAACCAAGCCTCAGATGGTTTTGGTATGTAATGTTCCAGCAATTTATAAGATTAGAAATGTCCACCCCTGTTTCGTACTTAATTCAAACAGTTCGTTCTCCGTCTTTTCTTTATGGATTTGGCTCACATTTTCAGTAAAAAATTAGCGAGACCACAGGCTGCTTTCATAATGTAAGTGACAAAATTCTAACTCGTGCTGGTTTTATGGGCTACAAAGTAAAAAACAGTGTGATCCACAGATATTTTGATTTCTTGGGTAATTCAAGGAGTATGGCTTTGAAACTTGCAGGAATGATTCGTATTAGTTTTCAGCTGATAAAACCAGCATGCGTTAGAATTTTTGCACCAACCACACACAATAACCAGTTGTTTTGCTAATTTTTTCTGAAAGTTGAGTCAAATCAATATACGTATTTCGATTTTGCTAAGACAATTTTGAACCTGTTCGAATAATCACCTGTTTTTTAATGCATTTGACGGTAAACAACGCTATTTTAACGATTTTTGGCCCGAAATGTTTATACATACTATGTTGGTAAAGGATGAACGTCGCCTCGCCTTTTTACTTTTCCGAATATCTTCAAATGGCTGTCAATCATTCCATCAATTTTGCACTGATTTAAGAGATTTGATTCGACCTGTTAATGTACATACATACATTGTACATACATGTACTAGGGGGGTTTGGGGGTTACCCCCCTGCTGGAAAGGCCAAACCCCCTCACCCCCACCCCCCCTCCCCGAGACAGGTTAAGGGACCCCTCCCCCGACCAAAAAATACAAGTGGTGGTAGTGGCTCCAGTATTAACAAACTGGGTCAGAAATCACTAATTTTTAGCCTAATATTCACTTGAAAAGCCTACCGAATTTGGCGTTTCCACTGCTGATATTTAAGAAAAATCGGTGTTTTTGGAAGCTCTTTTTGTCATTTTAAGCTTGTTTTTAGCTTTAAAACGCTATTTGGCAGCTTAAAATAGCGATTTTTAGCGTCCTTACTGAAAAAACGTGCTAAAAACGCATTTCTAGGCGTTTTGGAGCTTTTTGAAATTTGGGACCCCCACCTGGGCGAAACCCCCCCCCCCTCGACCCCCCACCTGAGGAAACCCCCCTACCCCTCTCCCCCCAGGTCTGCCCGGAGCTGTTACATGTATGACATTGTATGTATGCTTTCATTCCAGTCATGAAGTCCGATTTTCTTAAAATTAGAGGCCAATGGCAGAGGGCGAAGGAGGTAGAAAGAATTGTGGATTTTCGGCCCTAGGTTCCTTTATCGAATTACGTTTTCTAATTTAGATCTCAACGCTAACCGAAGGTGGTCGAGCTGCCATTTGGAGGTGCACCTTGGACAAGTTCAAGCCGTTGAAATCGACTGCACCGTTCAATCAGACGTTTGAAAATGAGGCAGATTTGGTTGCTGCATGGGGTGCCTCATTTACTCCGCAAGTCTCCGCACCTTCTTCAATTAAGGTTCATTCTGGGAATTCGTCATTCAGGTATTTTTATTTATATTTCTATTTTTCGAAATTTACCCACCGTGGTTGGGCAGAAAACCAGGCCTTTGAAAACTACTGAGTCTAACGCTTGGACGCCCACCCAGTTAATCGCCCAGGGCCACTAACTGAAATTCAAATGAACCACCTGGTTCGCCGAATTTTCAGGTGTTTTCAGCATATAACGGATAAAAAACCAAGCATTCTCTTAAAAACAAAGGTTGTAATTTGTAAAACATGCCGAAATGAAGTTCTTCTGTGAAATACAAGCTAAAAAGTGGTTGCATTCCATTCAGTTTTACTTGCAGAGCATAAAGCCATTTGAGTCTCTCAAATTTGACCTATAGTATATTCGTTCATTTAAACTCCCTGGGCGTTTAACTGAATTTTAAAATATTTCCTGATTTTGCCTGCATTCAGTTAGCGGTCCATATGCGTCCAAGCGTGAGACTCCGGCCTTAAACTGCTAAGACTACGGTCCTAATAACTTTCAAATGCGTTTTAAGGCTAATTTTGCTGAAATTTTCTTGCCCTGCCCCAACCAGGCAATTTTAAAACATTACACCCCCTTTGCAAAAGTGGAGTAAGCCACTGGGCAAATAGAGGATTTTTGGACTTATATAGAAACCCCCGGCTCACGTATGGTTACCGCTACCTAAAAAACAACCCCTCCTCACCCCTAGCCCTCCCCGAACCTAAAATACAAACACAAGTATCAGCTACGGTACTAACAATTTGGCTCAGTATCACTAATTTTTAGCTAAAATCCGCTTGAAATCTTTTTGGTAAGCGTATTTTGTTGTTTCTGCTGCTGATACTTAAGAGAAATGAAAGCCGATTTTAAATTATGTAAGATGAGAGAAATTTAAGAGTATTAACGAGGCACTACTGTTGTACGAAAAATAGGGTTAAAAGTTGATAGATACTATCTATCAACGTACTATTAGATAGAATCCACTTGTGGTTACAGTATTGCTAACTAATTAATTATAGTAATGGCAGCTCAGACGATGGTGATTTGGCCGATGCAGGTGCCAGTGACCTGATGAAAACACCGGTGACAGTGAATCGGCCCGGGTCAGTGCTAACGCCCCCCAGCCAGGGACATTCCGGAAAGAGAGCAAAGCTCACCGAGGGTTTGCCGCTGATGCAGGATCCAAGCAAGAAGCGACGTAAGACAGAGAAAGTGGACAAACCTGAGTTGGCTCGGCAGAGGCTCAATACCGCTTACTGCGAAGCTACAACGTCCTGCTGCATTGGTAGCTATGTTTTAAAATTGCATAATTAAGTAATGTTGGAACGTTGTAGCCGTATCTTGTATGCAGTCGTTCGATTTGAAACCGTGCAGTGGCCAAACGAAGCTACAGCACTGTATCTTTTTTCAGGCAGCCACTTGCTAAACCCCAGCTCGCTGCGTGAGCCAGAAGGCTCGAAGCGTCACTGGCTTGACCGAGAAGTGAATGAGGAGTACGTGAAACGCTGGGTTGCCGTTCTCAAGGAGCAGCCGCAGATAGCCGAACAGTGGCCGCCCTGGGTAGCCATAGTCTCCTGTACCCAGGAAAGCTTCCAAGCCAACGGACAGTTGATCGACGATCGGTGGACTAAGTATATCGTCTGTGGCATCCATCGTCGACGAGCTCTGCTTGAGGTTCGTTTTTGGCTTTTGATAATTCCTTTTGGTCATTTTCGAACCCCTTCTCCATGGTACTGAGTCGTACGTAATAATTTTCTCCACCTCCCCTATTAGATAATAATTTGGCTTCCCTCAAAATTCAATTGTTTTTAAATTTCTGGTAGAAATCCTTACATTCTAGTGCTGAGAATGGCATCTTTCCTAAAAATGTCTGTCATGCAAAATTGTTTATTCCTATTAGTTTGCTTTATTCATGGCGTTCATGAAAACTACAACGTGTGTATTCTCGGTTAAAAGCGTAGGGTTCTATCACAGATTTGATTAAAAGTGCTTTTATGTTAGATTTTAGGTGTGCGTGCAGTGGTCTGAAATTGGCCAAATTAAAAACATCAGCTTAGCTTTCGTCCTTTAACTACTACTTACAAGCGTCTAATGCGTGAAGTGATACTGTACCTTGTGAAGAAACAAACACTTGCTCAAATCTCAAAGATAATTGAGAATGGCATGAACTCACAGGTCTGGTGTCACAGGGATTTGGAGTGTAAAAGCCTAAATTCGAATATAAGTCGATTTCTAACAGACGTTGATCTATGTATAAGAAATTAAGAGAAATACATGCCAGACCTTTCTATACAAACTTATTCCAAAAAATTCCTGAGTGAGGGATGCAGTAGACACGGTGGGGTATGTCAGAGCCTGAGGGCCAACCCCTCAGCTCCTTTTCCCATCTCTGCATGCAAGTAAGAGCTTCGTTTGAGGTCTGAGCCTCGGGTGTGGACAAAATTCAAGGTGTTGACTATGAAAATCGCTCAACCATCGCTAAAACTTCTTAATAGCGCTAATTTGGGTTCAAGTACAGTTAATAATCGCTATTTTAAAGGCAAGTTTAATTATTGAAATTATAGAAATTGCACGAAAAAACCCCAAAATTACTTCCAAGAAAAATTCATAGGAGTTCCAGTCTGTGGGTCTAGCTCAAGTCGGTGGTGTTTAGACTCCCTGTTACATGTATAGAGTTGTAAAAAAAATTTTTTTTTTGAAAGCCAAAAAAAAGCTTTTTTTATGAAAATTTTTCATTTCGAAATTTTTTTTTTCAAAATTTTTTCCTAACATGAAATATAGCTTGTAGGAGATGCAAGGATGCATCAGAAGCAACTTTAAATACAAAAGCTGATACTTTGGATAAAACATAGTGTTACAGCCTGAGAGTCGATATTCTACCTGCAGCATTGCTCACAGAGTGGCTGCTGCCCTTCAAAACCTATTTTTAGGCTTAGAATAGGCAAGAAATTGATAGAACTGCACTGCTAATGTATATCTGAGGCTAAATTCAGCGATTTTCCCCCAAAATTTCCGTACTGTGAATAAAATAAAAAATTTTCGAAATTGGCCTTAAAAAAAGCTTTTTTTTTAAAAAAAGCCTTTTTTTTAAAAAAAAAAGCCTTTTTTTTAAAAAAAAAGAGCCTAACAACACTATACATGTATATAGTAGGGTGCCTCAAAAATTTACGGAATCAGAGGTTTGAGAAGAAGCGATGCTGTTCAGTTTATGGTAGCAGTACCAATTACATGCACAGAATATAGGTTGTTATTTCTTTGCCTCTTTTAACAATATGGTATTTGCGGATGGGATTAATCTTTTCTATTTTCAGATACAGCGCACTGAGCCTGAACTGTACAACGGTCACTCTGCCTTCTGGTCTCTACCAGTGATGTGTTATTCAAAGACGCTCTCTGACGACTATATCGTGCGACTGGCGGCCGAGAACAACCGGCACGATGAGCACACGGGGCTGCACACCACCTTCCTGCAACGGCTGGCAGCAGTCCGGTCGGCTGTGCTTCGGAAGGGCCACATCACCACCGACCAGCCCTTCTCTGTCGATCTCCCGAAGCTGTCGCCGGAAGAACTAACGGACGTTCGTGACAAAATGGTCACACAGTTCGTGTCATCGACAAAGGTATTTTAGGGCTAAATGTTTCAAACATAAGTTTGTCAGGTTTTTCAGAGTTATAATGAAATCTATGAAAGGTCCCAAATCAAAATACAGTCATACATGTACATGTATTTACTATCTACAACGCTTAGGGAATACTCCTAGCTTGAAAAGCCCCTATTTAGTTCAGGACCTCCACCCTGGAAACGGTTCACAACGCCCGATTATCTGGAGTATTGGTGACAGTGATAATAAGATATCGTTTGCTAATCAAATTTATCTTTCTGGTGCTACTATGATGTATATTTTTTGTGTGTTTAAAAGTGTTTTTGTCACCTTTACTGTTTTTAGCAGCAAAGACAGCTTTTTTTCCTATTTTTGTTGTAGTTTTTATGCTTTCTCTGGTCAAAATACATAGTTTGTATTGACCGTCTGGCCAGGGAAGTGCCATGTTTGTATGAGATACGGTTTTAGACTCCGCAATCATTCAATCCAACATGGCAGTGCGCGTTGCGGCCGTCCAAAGTGCTTCTTTTGATGAGGTCTGTCGCGAATGAGGCCAACAAACGTCAGCGCGCGCAGCTCCTGAAGCTGGCCGTCAAATCGCCTCAAGTCTTGACGGAGATTGCCATGTTCACCTGCCTCATCAAACAGTCGCATTTTTGTCATCCATTCGCAGATTTGGGGACAGAGCTGTCAATAAAGGTCCTGCAGCAAACGCTGGACGAGTTAAGGGTTAGTGACAGATGGATGAGTAGTGGCAATAAACATGTATGGTCCTGGTTTAGACTGCGGGGCCAAGTGCCTCTGCTCAGAAAATTCTGGCTGAGATGAAGAAGAACGCCACGTTCAACAAGCAGATCAGAAAAATGGTGAAGTTCTGGGTGAGCTTCGCGAATGTGCGGGACTTTGCACAGCTCAAGAACCAGTTCCCGGACATCACAAGTGAGGAGCAGTTGGCCTTCTACGCTGTGCAGGGTCAGGAGGCTTGGCTCCAAGTCATAAAGGTATGTACATAGGTAGTTTCTGAGGCTACCACTGAAACCCATATTTTGGACTGTCCCCAACAAAACCAGCTGCATCTATCGTAGGTAGGGCCCGACCGGATCGAAATTTTCCACTGGACCAGGTCGAAAATACTGCAAAAAAATTATGGGAACGATAAAATTAACGGAAAACACCGTTTTCCTGCGCAAAACACAACGGTATGATCACACCAACAACAAATTGGTATCAGCAGTTGAGTGCTTGCAAATTATACTTGTTAAATGAAGTTTTATTGTGGCTTTATGATTATACCTAAAAATCATGTGTGCCAAAAATATGACAAAATTTCATTTTGTGGCTATTTCTGCAAATGTATGGTCGACCCCCCCGTCACATCGAATCGAATCGAAATTTCTGCAAATGACCTAATACGCTGAAATTTGATAGCTGACAAAATTTGGAAATCTTGTTTGTTAAAGATTGGTGCACCAGGCCTAATCCTGAGAAATTGAGGCATATATAAATTTGTAATTTCATTGTCTATAGACAACGTAAAATTTTTGTTTTGTTATCATTTTCATGAAAATACTTGAAATTTGGGGAATATCTGCTAAATGTGGCGAGTATCATCCATACAAACTCATGCTGTCTTGAGAACATACAGTATCTGAAGATCTGTTCTAATGAACTGCTGGATTGACTGGACACCATTGGGAAATGTTGTTCAGGGAAATGTGATGTTTAGGCGGCCCTAAGAGACAAGCGTTTGGGAGCGCCTGATAGTGGGGCGCTTCCTGTCATCAAGATCGCAAGTTTGACCATGGCAGAAATCGCTGCTCTGGGTGACAGAACGGCAGGATTCCGTCGGTTCGAAGCAGCGTTCGTCTATGCCTCGGTAGCCCATTCATTCACACAATGGACAGATGGTTTTAGGACTGTACGGCAGAATTAGTGGACAGTCTGCATACCGTCAACGTACACGAGCCATCACACAAACCATACGGCTACCGTGTGGTGCTGTTACGCACCTCAGATGGACAGGATGAGCTGTTTGACAACCGGAGCTATCTGGTTCGACTGGGTGCTGTAGCATCGGAACCGAAAACAAACGGTATACTATCTAAATATTGTTAGTTTTTGAGATATGAAAGCCTCACTCATAATTTCCATGAGAAGTAAACGTGAAAAATTAGCACTGTCAAAAAATAGGGTGGTGCCCTCTGAACATAAAGCACGGCTGTATGGCCTAATTTAGGTGTTCATTGTGTCCGTTTAGCTGAGGCGATTGGATTGCACGATCCCACTACTTCGTATGCAGGGGATGACACCCTCATTTTTGACACTGCTAATTTTTCATCTTGACTGAAAGTAAAAATCCGCCAGTAACCGGTTGTGCTAGGAAGCTTCAGGGTTTTAAGTCCATATAAAGATTCGTTAACCTGCAAAATTTGGGAAAGCTTTTCATTCGGTTGAATTGTCGGAATGGCGGCCATACCTGAAAAAGAGGCCAGGCGGTCCATTTTGACCAACACTGTATCTACTAGTCTCAAAACGGTGCCAAATATTTTCTAGTGGCGGCGTAGAGGAGGGGTATAACTAGGCTCTCACTCAGCTTGTATGTGGTTTCTAATATAAGTACAATGATTTTAGAACCCGGAATACACCTCAACCTTTCTCACTATCAGGTGGGGTACTGGGCAAGCGATGGCAGGCACATTCTGCCCGAAGGGAATCCTGCTCGCAGTGGCGTAATTGCGCAGGAGGCGCCCGAGCATGGAGAGGAGTACACCAGGCAAACCATCAAAAAGCTGGTGGATTGGTTCTGCCCACCTGGTGGGTATGTACTCGACGCCACCCCTCAAGGCAACTTTGCTCGCTTGGGGGCGACACAAGGACGTAATGCAGTCTGGTTAACTGCCTTCTGTGATAGTGTCTAAACTGTGATATGTGCATATTACTTGTATTATATTATTATTCGCACAGGTATCTTTATCTTTGTTTTTTGAGTGGACAAACTGTATAATAGCTTTAGGGGCCGTCCATAAATTTCTAAGTTCAAGGGAGGGTTACGGGCAAAAACTTTGCCGAGCTTTGGAGGGGGTACAAGCAGAAAATTGGAAACTTTTTACTGTGATTTTTATCGAATTTGTAGTGACATACAATAGACACTGACGTATTTGGGATAGTGTAACTTTGGTTTTCTTGTAATTTATAGCTGGAATGAAGAAAAATGAATAATCATAAAGCAAAGAAGAGCATTTTAGTACGTATATATATATATGTATACCTAGATAAATCGAAGAAAAAACGAACTGTACGGCAAAAATCTTCTAGTGGGGCGGGGGTAGCAAGCACAAACTTCGAAGCTTTTTTGGTAGGTGAGCGGCTGAACTTCTTAGTGGGATTGGGGTCGAAATCCGCGCATTTTTTGAGTTTCGAAATTTATGGACGGCCCCACATCGGTTGCCATTAAACCAGCCCCCGAAACTTCTCGCACCAAAATCTGGCAATTTGGCTTTTTCTGAGCGCGGAGGCTGTATAACAGTTATCGCCAGGTCAGCACCAAAATCTGGCAATTTGGCTTTTTCTGAGCGCGGAGGCTGTATAACAGTTATCGCCTGGTTTGGAGTTTTCTGAGCGGGCTAGCTGTATAACAGTTATCGCTGAATCGGCCGCAAAATCTGGCAATTTGGAGTTTTCTGAGCGGGCTAGTTGTATAACAGTTATAGCTGAATCGGCCGCAAAATCTGGCAATTTGGAATTTTCTGAGCGGGCTAGCTGTATAACAGTTATCGCTGAATCGGCCGCAAAATCTGGCAATTTGGAATTTTCTGAGCGGGCTAGCTGTATAACAGTTATCGCTGAATCGGCCGCAAAATGTGGCAATTTGGAATTTTCTGAGCGGGCTAGCTGTATAACAGTTATAGCTGAATCGGCCGCAAAATCTGGCAATTTGGAATTTTCTGAGCGGGCTAGCTGTATAACAGTTATCGCTGAATCGGCCGCAAAATCTGGCAATTTGGAATTTTCTGAGCGGGCTAGCTGTATAACAGTTATAGCTGAATCGGCCGCAAAATCTGGCAATTTGGAATTTTCTGAGCGGGCTAGCTGTATAACAGTTATCGCTGAATCGGCCGCAAAATCTGGCAATTTGGAATTTTCTGAGCGGGCTAGCTGTATAAGAGTTATCGCCTGGTCAGCACCAAAATCTGGCAATTTGGCTTTTTCTGAGCGCGGAGGCTGTATAACAGTTATCGCCAGGTCAGCACCAAAATCTGGCAATTTGGCTTTTTCTGAGTGTGGGGCTGTATAACAGTTATCGCCGCGTTGGCCCCAGAAAATCTGACAAGTTGGCCTTTTCTAAGCGTGGGGGCTGTATAACAGTTACCGCCGCGTTGGCCCCAGAAAATCTGACAAGTTGGCTTTTTCAGTGATCTATATATTCACTAAGTGGTGTTGACTTCAGTGTTCCATAAAATTATTGTTGATTCACTTGATTTAGAAGCGATTCATTCCGATTCTGACTTACATTACTTATTTGCACAACAATTGGACGATTTCCTTCAAAAATCCACAGTCTGACAATCTTACAGAATGCAAATTCAAAACTCGCTCTTCAGACAAATTTCGGAAGGAATGGGAGTTGCAAAAACGGAGAAGTTGAGCAATTGCTCACTTTTCTGGACACTATTTTATTTCAAGACCTGTATATTTGACCGTTTTTCGTTAAGAAAACTGGAATTTCTCACATAAACGCCTGGATTTAGCCGTTTTTGAGATCAATTCCAGGTTTCCAGATTGCATTTTATAGGTGTTAATACCATTATAAGCATCCGCAATCACTTTTTAGGCGTTTGCGAACTCTACCATTACAACACTGCCACTTCTGACATGCAAATTTTGAAAATTTGTGTTACAGTACAAAAAATTTTTTCTTGAAGCTGTACCACCGCTTGTTGGAAGCCGAATTACGGTATCAGGATAAGGTTTTCAGGGTCGGGAAGTGTCAGATTCGATTCCGGCGGTCAAGAATACCCCATTCAGGAAGTTTCAGCCAAATCCGTCGGTCTGTCTATGTTTCCCCGTTATTTTGTGAAATTTTCAAAAAACGCCATTTGTCGCGATTTTTGCATAATTTGACTGGCCATATCTCCAGATCGGGTTGGCCCAGACACATCATAAAAGCATCATTGGAGTCGCCAAGGACTCAAGAATCGAATTCTGCACTCATCACATTTCATCGCAATCGCTCATTTTTTCAGATTGCACAAATTAGTGTTCAGAGCAAACGGAGCGCAGATTAGGATTTGCCCCAGGCCAGAGCTCGACCTTGTCTACAACTTTGGTTCTGAGGCTCAAGTCGTCCGTAGGCCTCCCAAAAAGTTATTCGCAAAAAACCGCCAGGTCGCTTATTTTTTTAACAGACTATAGTTTGCATACTGTATGTACATAGTACGTCAATAGTTGAGTCGAGATGACGAGTTTTACAGCCGCCATCCCACAGCGGCCAGGATCAATAATGTTTATTTTAGTCTGTTCACGTGCACACCTACCAAAATCTTGCATGGCATTGTCGCTTTGGCATTGCTGGGGTTGGGCCCGCCCGATTTCCAGCTCTAATTCCTTTCAAAAAGACAATTCGGACGCCCATCATGGGAAACATCAAATGAAACCGAGAAATTGTTTGCGAAACTGAAAATAATAAACAAAATAAGCATAAAACTCGTGTTAAACAGCGGCAACCAGGACCAGGTTTGTGCGCTATGTGCAAGACGAACAGTACAATACGTGTGCCAAAGATCTCCGAATTCGATTCAAAACTGACCAAGCTGTGTTGTTTACAGTGTGCAATCCATTATAAGGAATTTTTTTTGATTTTCAACTTTCAAGGCCCAAAAACTCGATTAGGGGTTACTTTTTTTTTCGATTTTTTTTCTTTAATCGAAAGAAAAAACATAGCGCTACATTTCCATGAAATAAAATAGTCGGACTATTGACGGTGGGGGGGTCAAATCGGTCCCGGAAGGGGTTCGAAAAAAAATTGTTCTCTGCAATGCAGTCGATTAGGGTATCATTTGAAAGAGAATACTTTTCTGATTCTAAATCTGCAATTCGCAAGTTCCTACGATCATTTGGTCCCGAGTTATGACTAAAAATCTGTGAGAGGGTCGAAAAAGTGACCCTCTCAAAAATGGCCGGGAAGGTGATAAAATGTCTTTTTAGGTCAAATTAAACCAAAATATGAAATTTCAGCCAAATCGGAGACAAAAAGTTGAGATTTGTCCGGGAAGAGTCGACCCTTATATAAACCGGCTCTTAAGCTGCCAAATAGCGTTTTAGAGTTAAAAACAAGCAAAAAATGACAAAAATGGCTTCCAAAAACCCCGATTTCTCATAAATATCAGCGGTGGAAACGCAAAATTCGGTTTCCAAAGGCTTTTCAAGCGAATTTTAGGCTAATTAGTGATTTCTGAGCCAGTTTGTTAGTACTGGAGCCACTACTGGTACTTGTATTTTTGGGTCGGGGGTCCCTTAACCTGTCTCGGGGGTGATGGGGGTTGGCCTTTCCAGCAGGGGGTAACCCCCCAAACCCCCCTAGTACATGTATGGGCACCACCACCCATACATACATGTATGTATAACGGGTGGTCTGCTCCCGCCGACTTCGCTCAAATATCCCAGAAGATTTTTTCCACCCCTCCGGTTTTTCTACAAATATTTTTTGGACATTTTTACAACTTTTTAGAATTTCAGATGCGAAAAATTACAAGTGAAACACCGCTATTTACTGTAGCTGTATTTGAATTGAGCCCAAATAAGCCCTTTGTCAGTGTGACGTTTAGCCAAAAATTGATTTTTATTGGTTTTTAGTACACTAACCCCTAAATTTGGGCTCAGAACCCCGAACACACCCTCCTCCATAGACGGATGACCTGTTACATGCATGTCAGAACGTATCAAATGGTACATACCTGAACTGAGGTTAATTGGTGGTCCAACAATTAGCAGCAGAATCAATTCAATGCGCAGGGAGCATTTCAGTACAGATGCATAAGTGATGGCAAACCAGAAAAACTTTAATTGTCTCTTCAGTACTACAGTAGTCGCCAAAAAAACTGCACGAAGAAACGTTGACGGAACGTCGACGTTTCTTCGACGTTTCGTCAGGCGATTGTTTTGTTGGTCGTCTGTAGGTTTGTAGTAGTTGCCGATCCAAGAACAACTTTTACCTCCAACCAACAATTAATTAAATACAGAAGAATAATGACACGACCGCTCGCCAGGCAGCCAGACGGAGAGAGTGAGCGAGAACAAAGGCGAGCGGCAAAACTCGATCACGCGGCGCCCTAAACGCTACAATTACAGTGTGTGGCGCGTACACGGTTACGGTAGGCAATCGCGGTTGTCACTACAACAAGTGGTGTGTACAAACTGACTGACGCAGCTACTGATACACACGCGACGCCACACACATCAACCACCTTCTTCTTTCTTGAAGCGAAATCGTCAGTTAGTAGTACAGCCAGTCTCCCAAGCGGTCTGGCGGTTGACGATCCCGCTGCGGGTGGTGTCGTCCTGCTGGTCGCGGCTGAGCTGGTTCTGGCGCAGTGGCCTCAGCTTCGTAGACAGATGGTCCCGGCCGGTCAACAACACGTTGCATGTTGCGCCCGTTCCACTTTTGCTTGTCAGACAGCAAGTAGTTGAATCTGCCGAGCACCTTCACAACAGTTAGCACTTTGTTGCTCCAGGGGCTGAGTCCTTTAGGCGTGTGAGGTCGTTTGGTGCGCACCTTCTGCCCAACAGCGAACAGTTGCCCTGAGCTAGCAGTATTTTGGCTTGATTGCTGTTGTCTTTGCCGCGATTGCTTGTCTTCCCCTCCTTCCTCTGTTTGAGCCGTTTTGCGGGGTTGTCGGTAGACTTCCCAGCCCAATCGAGGTCTGCGTCCGAAAAACTTCTGCGCAGGGCTGAGCTCCTGGCCCTCTCGAGGTGTAGCGCGAAAGTGAGCAAGAGATCGCTGAAGGCCTTCTTCCCACGGTAGACTTGAGCTGAACGTCTGAATGTGGTGCTTGATGAATCGATTGAAGACCTCCACGAACGCGTTTTGTTGAGGAGTGTAGACAGGTGTTGTCTCATGGATGATGTCTCGTTCTGTCAGGAAGTTTCGAAACTCGTCACTGACAAACTGTGGTCCGTTATCAGAGATTATTTTGGCTGGGTTGCCAAAACGAGCGAAAATCTCCTTCAGCCAGCGGATGATTCTGCCAGAAGTGGTGTCCTTCGTGCACAGAATCTCTGGGAACTTGGAGTAGTTATCCACGAGCACAACAATGTTTTTCTGGTGAGCAGGGGCGTTATCGAATGGCCCTGTGATGTCGATAGAGAGTTCCTCCCATGGCTCCCTTGGTGTGTACAGATGTTGGCCCTGCAGGTGTAGCTTGGGTGCTGACTTGGCTGAATTGAGACAGTTTCCACAGTTCCTGACGAAACGCTCAGCCTCTGTAGCCATTCCAGGCCACCAGTAGGTCTCTCTGAGCTTCCGTTTGAAAGCCACGATGCCTGGATGTCCCTCATGAGCCATCGACAGCAGATCTGTTCGCAGTGAGGTTGGAACCAGAATCTGAGCTTTGTCTCGCACGACACATCCATGCTCCAGGGAGAAGTTGTCACGTAGAGTGTGGTACACTGTTGACTGGAGTTGAGGCGGCAGTCTAGGCTTAGCTGGCCAGCCTGTAGTGCAGAAACGCTTCACAAGTTGCAGTTGAGGGTCCTGGTCAGTAGCTTTCGCTATTTTCTCGATGGAAAAGCCCTTCTGAGTAGTACTGCGAATTCTAGGCACATCTGGCACCTTCTGCAGCCTTGACAATGCATCTGCCATGTAGTTTTTCCGTCCAGCCACGAATTCGACTGTGTAGTCAAAAACGTTGAGGCGATGGACCCAACGTTCGAACTTCTGAGATCGCCGTTGGTTGGCCTGTCGATGCAGCAAAGCTTGCAGAGCCTGGTGGTCCGTGCGTAGTGTGAAGTGACTGCCAAGTAGGTACTTCTCCCAGTGTTCACAGAAGAACATGGCAGCAAACGCTTCCCTCTCTGTGGTGTCCCAACTGCCGTTTGGTGGGGTCCAGCGTGTGGTGTCCAAATGCCACTGGGTACTCCTGGCCGCAGTGCACTTGAGACAGCATTCCACCGATACCATAGGCAGAGGCGTCTGTAGTCACGATGGTGGGTTTCTCCGGATCGAACATCTTGAGTTTGAGTCCTCGTTTGTCACAGATCAGTGATTTGAGCCGATCGAATGCAGCTTGCTCAGGCTGCTCCCACTTGAATTTCGTGTCTGCTCTGGTGAGCACACGAAGTGGTTCTGAGGCGTTGGTCAGGCTAGGAACGAACTTGCTCAGGTAGTTGATCGCGCCCAAAAAACTTTGGACATCAGACTTGTTCTGGGGCCGTTCC
Source organism: Sabatieria punctata (assembly GCA_030248155.1). NCBI lineage: Eukaryota > Metazoa > Nematoda > Chromadorea > Araeolaimida > Comesomatidae > Sabatieria > Sabatieria punctata. The sequence continues at coordinate 24,291 of JASANB010008092.1, read as the reverse complement.
ATGTTTTGAATCGAGTCCAACTTGTGTGGGTCCGGTCTGACACATCCGTTGGCGATTACATGGCCCAGAAACGAGATGCTAGGTGAGGCGACTGTGCACTTGCTGAGGTTCAGTCGGAGGTTCTTTGCATCCAACTTCTGTAGAACCAGTTGTACATAGAGTGCGGTCGTGCTCCTCTCAATTCCTTCCATAGACAATGATGTCATCTATGTAGGGCTGGCATCCAGGAATCCCAGCAAGCGTTTCATGAACCAGCTTCTGGAAAACCGCTGCAGAATCCTTGAGTCCCATGGGCAGCTTTCGATAAGCGTAGTAGCCCCAGGGTGTTACTGTAGTCGTTAGTAACTGAGACTCTTCTTCAAGCTCGATGTTGAAGTAGGCCTTCCGCAGGTCGATTTTGCTGAACACTGTAGCAGCAGCGAGGTGCGTGTACAGCAAATCCTGGATGTTGGGTAGTGGATACAGCACTGGATCCACGTTTTTGTTGAGTGGAGACAGGTCAGAAGTGATGCGTACAGCAGTTGGATCATCTGCTTTTGCCACCACAACCATTCCATGCATGTAGTCAGAGTGTGCGACCTTCTCCCAGATGCCTTGCTCCTCCATTTCCTTGACTGCCTTCTCTGCAAGCTGCTCGAAGCGCACTGGAATGGAGCGAACTGGTTGAGCGGGTGGTACCCTGGCATCAGGCTTCAGTCTGATTCGATGCTTGAATCCTGGGAAAGTGCCAATATCCCTGCTTGTCAGCTGAGGAAAGCTGTGTAGTAGCGGCAGCAATCCTGCTTTCTCCCAGGTCTCAGTGTCCTTAGCTGACAGACTGGGCACCTGTGGAGCTGATCCCTCAGAGACGTCTGCTGGTGGCTTGTTCCTATTTGGAGCACCGTTGTTGACATCCTCTGGTGAGCTGGACTGGGTGACTGCGCAAACAGTGCTGCTCCTTGACTGGATAGTGATGTGCACTGGATCCAGAGCACGCATTGCGTCCATGCCCAGTGTATTGTTGCAGGAATTGCCAAACACATACACTGACACGTTGGCAGTCCGTCCTTGTAATGACAGTTGAGCAGGGAATTGTCCTTCGATTGACACTTCAGACTGATCGAAATTGACGATTGGGTCGGCCTCCTGCAGTCTAGTCCATCGGAAGTGCTTATGGAACTCATCGCGAGTGATTCCAGTGACATCCGATCCAGTATCGACCATCAATCGCAGTGGTTCCTCTGGAGCATCGTCAGCAGATGCGATTTGAACCTCACAGTAAGGTGGATTGGTGTGCAGTGCATTGACACTTTTCGGCCCTTTTTGTGATTGCTGCGCATCTGATGTGTGAGTTGACACTGTTGTTTGGGCTGAGGGCGCGAGGTAGAGCATGGCTTGCCCCTACAGACTCGCTGGAAGTGTCCCTTTTTGCCACAGTTGCTGCAGGTTTGACCTCTGGCGCGGCATCTGGAATCCTTGCTGTCTGCATGTGATGGATCTCCACAATGCCGGCATCCTCTCTTACTAGTAGTCTGACTGTTGGCTGAAGCACTGGGGTGTGGCTGCTGAGGTTTCCGACCCTTTGCACTTGGTCCCTTGCCCCAGTTGCGCTTCTGGTGTGAGGCAGCGCTGATCTGTGATGAGCCTGGTGCCATCTTTGCAGCATCCTTCCTTGCGCTCTCATCTGCCAACGCGAGTTGAGTGAATTTTGCCAAATCCACTGCATCCTGGGCGAGCAATTTCTCCTGTGTGTCCCGACTGTGTAGTCCTCGCACCATCTGAATCGCTAGCAGGTAGTCGATTAGCGTTCGCTCCTCCACGCGTCTGGTTCCCTCCTCAACTGGGAAGGTGCACTGCTGGATCAGAGTCCTGAGTACACGGAGGTAATCAGTGATTGACTCAGTAGATCCTTGTGAGTGCTGCATGAAGTCGAACAGAGCCCTCACTGGGTTGATTGGCCTGTAGAATGTCTCCCGGGCAGCTGTCAGGAATTCCTTGAAGCTGGCATCTGGATCGGCATTGAACACAGGGTGACTGGCGAATTGGGGAAGCGCGGCTGTCCCCAAAAACGAAAGAAGAAAATCGTTCTTTTCCTTGTCCGTTAATTTCGCCGTGTTGTCCCTTGTTGCGTCCAGTCCAGTTAGGAATGCAGAAAACAGCCGCTCCCAGAGTGGCCATCGAAGAGGAGGTTGATCATCAGTTGTCTGCCAGTAGGGCTGCGGTGCAGGGATGTGTAGTCGTTTGTTTGACATCGCGGTGGTTGTTGCACGATTTCCGGTAGTTTCCGCGTTGTTTCCGGTTGTTTCCGCGTTGTTTCAATTCGGCGCCTGGCGGTGCGAAGCTGCGAAGCTGCAGAGCCGCGACGTTGCGAAGAAACGTTGTCACACTGCGAAGAAACGTTGGCGGTGCGACACTGCGAAGGCTCCCCGCGGTACGGACGTACGGTTCCTCCTGCGGTACGGACGTGCGGTTCCTCCTCTGATGCGGATCCTTCCCCGGTATGGACGTACGGTTCCTCCGTCGGTGCGAACGCTGCGAATCCTCCTCCGGTGCGAACGCTGCGAATTCTCCTCCGGTAGGGACGAGTAGACACGCGCAGACTTCTCCTCCTCCAGCAGGAACGAGTAGACACGAGTAGGCGTCTCCTCCTCCGGCAGGAATGAAGTAGTACTGAGACCTCCTCTCCAACCAAATCAGTGAGAAAAACGCCGACCGTTGGTGTTAGGGCGTCCTTCCTCTTCTGAGTTGAGAGCAGCCGCCAACCAGGCATGCGTCCGAAAGTTGGTGGGTGAAGAAATACCGTCCTCCCTCGGAAATCGTCTTTTTCTTTCTTCCACGATCGCCGAATGCCACCGTTGGTCGCCACTTGTTTTGTTGGTCGCCTGTAGGTTTGTAGTAGTTGCCGATCCAAGAACAACTTTTACCTCCAACCAACAATTAATTAAATACAGAAGAATAATGACACGACCGCTCGCCAGGCAGCCAGACGGAGAGAGTGAGCGAGAACAAAGGCGAGCGGCAAAACTCGATCACGCGGCGCCCTAAACGCTACAATTACAGTGTGTGGCGCGTACACGGTTACGGTAGGCAATCGCGGTTGTCACTACAACAAGTGGTGTGTACAAACTGACTGACGCAGCTACTGATACACACGCGACGCCACACACATCAGCGATCAGTTGACTGACCCCTTGCGTAAGAGCGCCGGAGAGTGGCCGGCATTGCGTAAGAGCGTATGGGGTTGGGTTGTGGCGCTAATTAACGCAAATGGCCAGCTGCTAGCCAAGTCAACTGCCCTACGCCTTCTGTTTTGACGGCCCCTCATGCCAGCAGTTGCTTTAGAAAAGACATTTGTTTGTTGTATACAATACACTTTCACATAAACACGCACTCCTTCATTCCTTCATATTGGGGAGGGAGGCCTCAGTGACCTACCCCTCCACTCGCCGGCCAAAACCTCTGTTCGGCTGACCAGGCGTCCCTAGCGGAAAGTTTAGGCGATATTTTGATAGATCGGCCTACCCCTCCATAGCCAAATCACACACGTTTCCAGATTTGCTGGCATATACATGTCTTTCTCTTATCTATGTTCTTTTGCAGTTTATTATCTTTAGCAAAATACTGTTAGCTTTTTTGGTTGTTGAAATGTTGAAACCCCATAAATGTCATCAATCAGTTCCATTTCTGCTTCAACAAATTGGGCGACTTGCTAGTACGCTAGGAAGAGCTAGCGTCAGGTGTAGCCCGGCTAATTAGTCAAGCGTGCTGTTATGGCCTCGATCGGGGCAGGGCAGCTAAACGAGGTATCAGATTACAGAGACCAGAGAGCAAGTGTACTGGCCACATCTTGACCTGCGTTAGACCTGCTGCCAATGCATTAGAGTGTGATAAGTTTTTGCAAAAATTTCTGTCAAGAAATCAGCTAGTAGCTTCTTGTCAACTACTGTACTGAAATGTTAAGAGACACTACTGATTTCATAAAACATTATAAACTTCAACTAAATTTTAAAATCTGTCTTTCTACCTAGTCTAAAGAGATGGATTATCATCTCTATTTTCCTTTAGCATGTAATAGGATTAATACTTTAAACATTCACATTAAACATTAAACATTCACATTCACATTCACATACAAGCACAAAGACACCTCCGCATCAGAAGACCAAACAAAACAAAGGGATTTATTGCTTAAGTTAGGAAAGAAAATTCCTTTCAAAATTTTAAGAAATCGCACTCTTTAGCCTAGCATCATTTACGTGCTGGTCAAAATTAGACGCAGAGCATGTCCGTTTATCTAGGGACCATCAATGCTTGTGGGCACTGCCGGTAAAGCCCTATTCACTAGCAGGCAGCAGTTAGCGTGGTCACCTAATACACTTGGCCAGGTTACGCAATCGGAGGGCACTGGCTCTCGCTCTTACGTAAGGGGTCAGCCAGCAGCTTGCTTGACGAAACGTCGAAGGAACGTCGACGTTTCTTCGTGCAGTTTTTTTGGCGACTACTGTATGTATAGATGATGCGTATCAAAACCGACAACCAAACAACAGACACTAATGGGGAACAAGTAACAGTTGAAGCGCGCGCAGGCACTACTGACAGACTGTACAAAATAGACACCGCCGAAAAATCGATACACGCACGCTGCCAAAACAAACAGACAATACGTTAGGCACGCGTTGGCACTACATACACGGGTGCATAAAAACCTCGGGAGCGCAAAGTCGCATTGGTACCGACCCAAAAATAGGCAGGTATACCCTATCGACAATAGGTATACCTCAAACTGTAACGTTGAGGCTTAACATTAGTGGGGTGTGTTTTCTTGCTTTCTAGGGCAAGCTAAAGTTTGCTTAACAAAAATAAGTGTACAATTTAGGTCGAATCGTCAAAACTGACAAATGCTAATCTAAGAAACATCAAAGAATTTATAAAGGGAGCAGACATGGTCAAAAGGGGGCTGAGGGGGTTGACCCATACATCGGCCGCGGGGGTCTGGGGGTATGCCCACCCCCCCTTGGGCTAGACCCCCCAAACGACCCCACACACCCACATGAAGCAGACTTTTGTTCCTGACCCCACCCACCAAAATCGCCGTGACCCCCCAAACCGGCAGGCCCACACCCAACTTTTCGGATTTTGACTACCCCGACCCATTTTCCGGCCGATGTATGGGTTTACCCCCTCAGGCTCTGACCTATCCCCCTCAGCTACCTCTGCTCTTTTTTCTTACCATCCCCTCAACCCCCAATCAGCCGCAGCTACCCCCCTCAGTATTTGAAAATTTACCACCCCCTCAGATGAATGCTAGCCCACGTCTGTAAGGGAGTGGCGTTGGCTCTGTATTAATCCTTGGTTGCATGATGGTGGCAAGGTTGACGATGACCAGGCTACCAGTTTGCGGGTAAAATCATACTGTTTTATTGTGTGTGCGTGCTGGTTGAAATGTAATTTGGATGACCAGTAAAGTGTCATTCTGCCATCATCTCCACCTATGGATGACCAGTAAAATCGTTGTTCGGTTGTCATTTCCATCTCTAAAACAGACATACATACAAGAAGCATGTATCAAGAAACATCTGCACTTATCGTTTGACTTTTCTGATGTGTGTGGCGTCGCGTGTGTATCAGTAGCTGCGTCAGTCAGTTTGTACACACCACTTGTTGTAGTGACAACCGCGATAGCCTACCGTAACCGTGTACGCGCCACACACTGTAATTGTAGCGTTTAGGGCGCCGCGTGATCGAGTTTTGCCGCTCGCCTTTGTTCTCGCTCATTCTCTCCGTCTGGCTACCTGGCGAGCGGTCGTGTCTTTATTCTTCTGTCTAATTAATTAATTGTTGGTTGGAGGTAAAAGTTGTTAGCGGATCGGCAACTACTACAAAACCTACAGACGACCAACAAAACAACTGGCGACCAACGGTGGCATTCGGCGATCGTGGAAGAAAGAAAAAGACGATTTCCGAGGGAGGACGGTATTTCTTCACCCACCAACTTTCGGACGCACGCCTGGTTGGCGGCTGCTCTCAACTCAGAAGAGGAAGGATGCCCTAACACCAACGGTCGGCGTTTTTTCTCACTGATTTCGTTGGAGAGGAGGTCTCAGTACTTGTGATCTAATCACTTGTACCCCTCCTCATCTTCATTCCTGCCGAAGGAGGAGTCGCCTACTCCATTCCTGCCGAAGGAGGAGTCGCCTACTCCATTCCTGCCAGAGGAGGAGACGCCTACTCGTGTCTACTCGTTCCTGCTGGAGGAGGAGAAGTCTGCGCGTGTCTACTCGTCCCTACCGGAGGAGAATTCGCAGCGTTCGCACCGGAGGAGGATTCGCAGCGTTCGCACCGACGGAGGAACCGTACGTCCGTACCGGGGAAGGATCCGCTTTGGAGGAGGAACCGCATGTCCGTACTGCAGGAGGAACCGTACGTCCGTACCGCGGGGAGCCTTCGCAGTGCCGAAGTCTTCGCAGTGTCGCACCGCCAACGTTTCTTCGCAGTGTGACAACGTTTCTTCGCAACGTCGCGGCTCCGCAGCTTCGCACCGCCGGGCGCCGAATTGAAACAACGCGGAAACAATGCGGAAACTACCGGAAATCGTGCAACAACCACCGCGATGTCAAACAAACGACTACACATCCCTGCACCGCAGCCCTACTGGCAGACAACTGATGATCAACCCCCTCTTCGATGGCCACTCTGGGAGCGGCTGTTTTCTGCATTCCTAACTGGACTGGACGCAACAAGGGACAACATGGCGAAATTAACGGACAAGGAAAAGAACGATTTTCTTCTTTCGTTTTTGGGGACAGCCGCGCTTCCCCAATTCGCCAGTCACCCTGTGTTCAATGCCGATCCAGATGCCAGCTTTGAGGAATTCCTGACAGCCGCCCGGGAGACATTCTACAGGCCAATCAACCCAGTGAGGGCTCTGTTCGACTTCATGCAGCACTCACAAGGATCTACTGAGTCAGTCACTGATTACCTCCGTGTACTCAGGACTCTGATCCAGCAGTGCACCTTCCCGGTCGAGGAGGGAACCAGACGCGTGGAGGAGCGAACGCTAATCGACTACCTGCTAGCGATTCAGATGGTGCGAGGACTACACAGTCGGGACACACAGGAGAAATTGCTCACCCAGGATGCAGTGGATTTGGCAAAATTCACTCAACTCGCGTTGGCAGATGAGAGCGCAAGGAAGGATGCTGCAAAGATGGCACCAGGCTCATCGCAGATCAGCGCTGCCTCACACCAGAAGCGCAACTGGGGCAAGGGACCAAGTGCAAAAGGCCGGAAACCTCAGCAGCCACACCCCAGTGCTTCAGCCAACAGTCAGACTACTAGTAAGAGAGGATGCCGGCATTGTGGAGATCCATCACACGCAGACAGCAAGGATTCCAGATGCCGCGCCAGAGGTCAAACCTGCAGCAACTGTGGCAAAAAGGGACACTTCCAGCGAGTCTGTAGGGGCAAGCCATGCTCTACCTCGCGCCCTCAGCCCAAACAACAGTGTCAACTCACACATCAGATGCGCAGCAGTCACAAAAAGGGCCGGAAAAGTGTCAATGCACTGCACACCAATCCATACATGTCGCTGGGTTTTTCCGTGGGGGGGGACCTTTTTGAAATCCCAAATAGGGTTTTGGGACCAAGTCCAAAGTGGGTTTTGCGACCTTTTTTTGGGGTCCAAAGGTGGGTTTTGTCGACCTTTTTTTGGGGTAAAAAGTGGGTTTTGTCGACCTTTTTTAGGGATTCTGGGGCGAAAAATGGCTTCAAAACCCTATTTGGACCGAAAAAAGCCTTTAAAACCCTGTTTTTGCATTAAAAATGCCTTAAAACCCTGTTCCGCTTGAAAAAAAATGCCTTAAAAACCGAATATTGAAGCAACGAATGTAATAAAAAGCTGTTTTGCGCTCAAAATACGTATTGAATATGAGTTTCAGCGATAAAATACTGATTGAAATGCGTTATATTGACTAAAAATAGTTCACAGAACCCTAATTTCGATTCTGAGGCACGCGCAAAACCCTGTTTTGACTTATAAGATTACTAAAAAACCCTATTTAGTGATTTGAATGCAGTTCTTAAACCCTGTTTAGGGTTTCTAATCAACCTAAAAACCCTCTCTAGGCTTTCTAGCCAGTGCTAAAACCCTGTTTAGAGTTTCAAAGTAACCTAAAAACCCTAATCAGGCTTTGAAAGTAACCTGAAAACCCTAATCAGGTTTGAAAGTAACCTAAAAACCCTAATTAGGGTTTCAAAGTAACCTGAAAACCCTGTTTAGGGTTTCAAAGTAGCCTAAAAACCCCAATCAGGGTTTAAAAGTAACCTGAAAACCCTGTTTAGGGTTTCAAAGTAGCCTAAAAACCCTAATCAGGGTTTGAAAGTAACCTGAAAACCCTAATCCGGGTTTAAAAGTAACCTGAAAACCCTAATCCGGGTTTAAAAGTAACCTGAAAACCCTGTTTAGAGTTTCTAAGTAACCTAAAAACCCTAATCAGGGTTTGAAAGTAACATGAAAACCCTAATCAGGGTTTAAAAGTAACCTGAAAACCCTAATCAGGGTTTAAAAGTAGCCTAAAAACCCTGTTTAGGGTTTTAAAGTAGCCTAAAAACCCTAATCAGGGTTTGAAAGTAACCTGAAAACCCTGTTTAGGGTTTCAAAGTAGCCTAAAAACCCTAATCAGGGTTTGAAAGTAACCTGAAAACCCTAATCAGGGTTTAAAAGTAACCTGAAAACCCTGTTTAGGGTTTCAAAGCAGCTTAAAAACCCTAATCATGGTTTAAAAGTAACCTGAAAACCCTGTTTAGGGTTTCTAAGCAGTCTAAAAACCCTAATCAGGGTATGAAAGTAACCTGAAAACCCTAATCAGGGTTTGTAAGCAGTCTAAAAACCCTATTTAGGATTTCCAACCCTTACAAAACCCTGTTTTGGGTTGTATAGCAGCCGAAAACCCAATTTAAGTTTGTTTAAGCCCTGTTTAAGGTTTGAAAGTAACCTGAAAACCCTAATCATCAGGGTTTGAAAGTAACCTGAAAACCTTTCAACCTGAAAACCTTTCTAGCAAGTGTTAAAGCCCTGTTTAAGGTTTGAAAGTAACCTGAAAACCCAACCTTTCTAGCAAGTGTTAAAGCCCTGTTTAAGGTTTGAAAGTAACCTGAAAACCCTAATCATCAGGGTTTGAAAGTAACCTGAAAACCCAACCTTTCTAGCAAGTGTTAAAGCCCTGTTTAAGGTTTGAAAGTAACCTGAAAACCCAACCTTTCTAGCAAGTGTTAAAGCCCTGTTTAAGGTTTGAAAGTAACCTGAAAACCCTAATCATCAGGGTTTGAAAGTAGCCTAAAAACCCTAATCAGGGTTTGAAAGTAACCTGAAAACCCTGTTTAGGGTTTCAAAGTAGCCTAAAAACCCTAATTGGGTTTAAAAGTAACCTAAAACCCCTAATCAAGGTTTAAAAGTAGCCTAAAAACTCTAATCAGGGTAAGAAAAACCCTGTTTAGGGTTTCAAAGTAGCCTAAAAACCCTAATCAGGGTTTGCAGTCTAAAAACCCTATTTAGGATTTCTAAGCCTTACAAAACCCTGTTTTGGGTTGTAGGGTAGGCGAAAACCCAATTTTGTGCTGCAGAATGTATTGTCTGGGCTAAAATTTTCTTTACTTTGGAATCCAAAAGTGGGTTTTCAGGTCCCCCCCCCCCCCAAAATCCGCTGGGGGGGGACTTTTGCCGAAAAATCGGGCTTGGGGGGGGCCGGCCCCCCTTTACCCCCTCAACGACATGTATGCACCAATCCACCTTACTGTGAGGTTCAAATCGCGTCTACTGACGATGCTCCAGAGGAACCACTGCGATTGATGGTCGATACTGGATCGGATGTCACTGGAATCACTCGCGATGAGTTCCATAAGCACTTCCGATGGACTAGACTGCAGGAGGCCGACCCAATCGTCAATTTCGACCAGTCTGAAGTGTCAATCGAAGGACAATTCCCTGCTCAACTGTCATTCCAAGGACGGACTGCCAACGTGTCAGTGTATGTGTTTGGCAATTCCTGCAACAATACACTGGGCATGGACGCAATGCGTGCTCTGGATCCAGTGCACATCACTATCCAGTCAAGGAGCAGCACTGTTTGCGCAGTCACCCAGTCCAGCTCACCAGAGGATGTCAACAATGGTGCTCCAAATAGGAACAAGCCACCAGCAGACGTCTCTGAGGGATCAGCTCCACAGGTGCCCAGTCTGTCAGCTAAGGACACTGAGACCTGGGAGAAAGCAGGATTGCTGCCGCTACTACACAGCTTTCCTCAGCTGACAAGTAGGGATATTGGCACTTTCCCAGGATTCAAGCATCGAATCAGACTGAAGCCTGATGCCAGGGTACCACCCGCTCAACCCGTTCGCTCCATTCCAGTGCGCTTCGAGCAGCTTGCAGAGAAGGCAGTCAAGGAAATGGAGGAGCAAGGCATCTGGGAGAAGGTCGCACACTCTGACTACGTGCATGGAATGGTTGTGGTGGCAAAAGCAGACGATCCTACTGCTGTACGCATCACTTCCGACCTGTCTCCGCTCAACAAAAACGTGGATCCAGTGCTGTATCCACTACCCAACATCCAGGACTTGCTGTACACGCACCTCGCTGCTGCTACAGTGTTCAGCAAAACCGACCTGCGGAAGGCCTACTTCAACATCGAGCTTGAAGAAGAGTCTCAGTTACTAACGACTACAGTAACACCCTGGGGCTACTACGCTTATCGAAAGCTGCCCATGGGACTCAAGGATTCTGCAGCAGTTTTCCAGAAGCTGGTTCATGAAACGCTTGCTGGGATTCCTGGATGCCAACCCTACATAGATGACATCATTGTCTATGGAAGGAATCGAGAGGAGCATGACTGCACTCTACAGCTGGTTCTACAGAAGTTGGATGCCAAGAACCTCCGACTGAACCTCAGCAAGTGCACAGTCGCCTCACCTAGCATCTCGTTTCTGGGCCATGTAATCGCCAATGGATGTGTCAGACCGGACCCACACAAGTTGGACTCGATTCAAAACATGGAACGGCCCCAGAACAAGTCTGATGTCCAAAGTTTTTTGGGCGCGATCAACTACCTGAGCAAGTTCGTTCCTAGCCTGACCAACGCCTCAGAACCACTTCGTGTGCTCACCAGAGCAGACACGAAATTCAAGTGGGAGCAGCCTGAGGAAGCTGCATTCGATCGGCTCAAATCACTGAATTGTGGCAAACGAGGACTCAAACTCAAGATGTTCGATCCGGAGAAACCAACCATCGTGACTACAGACGCCTCTGCCTATGGTATTGGTGGAATGCTGTCTCAATTGCACTGCGGCCAGGAGTACCGGAGAGTGCTGCTTTGGGTACCCGGGTACACTAACTGGCATTTAGCATTTTGGCTGACAAAAATCTGATCCAGTTAGTGTACCCGGGTGCACTATTTGGCATTTAGCGAAATAACGCCCAGAACTGCATGAAGTTAGGTTTATCAACAAAAATCAACAACTGCACATTAACAAAGATTGCCTGCCACTATTTCCGGACATCTTTGGAAAGCAGACTAGCACACATATACAGATTTGCCTGCTAAGATAAGCCCGGGAGAACCAGCAAACGGTCTATGTTCTCTCTGTCTTCAACAGTTAACCTGCCTCACAAATGTGGTGTGTGATAGGATATATGTATATTTTAGAAATGAACAGTTGTTTAAACAAATTGATCAAAATCCTTATTGTTGGTCATTAATTAGAAATAAATAAAATACATCTAAGTGCGAACAGCATAGCAACAGAAACATGAAAAACTTAATTATGATTAAACGGACTACAGAAAGAACAGTTTGTATAATTAATTGCTGTTTCTTGAGAGTTAACGTTTACGCGGCCGCCAAACCGCACCACACTTAAAAATTTGTTCACCTACCGTAGCGCACAATCTAAACAATGCCGCGCTGACATAAAACTCATCTCCAAATAGTGTACCCGGGGTACATTATCCGGCACTAAGTGCCACATAGTGTACCCCGGGTACACTATCTGGGGGGGTACCCTATGCAGCACTCTCCGGTACCCAGTGGCATTTGGACACCACACGCTGGACCCCACCAAACGGCGTTGGGACACCACAGAGAGGGAAGCGTTTGCTGCCATGTTCTTCTGTGAACACTGGGAGAAGTACCTACTTGGCAGTCACTTCACACTACGCACGGACCACCAGGCTCTGCAAGCTTTGCTGCATCGACAGGCCAACCAACAGCGATCTCAGAAGTTCGAACGTTGGGTCCATCGCCTCAACGTTTTTGACTACACAGTCGAATTCGTGGCTGGAAGGAAAAACTACATGGCAGATGCATTGTCAAGGCTGCAGAAGGTGCCAGATGTGCCTAGAATTCGCAGTACCATTCAGAAGGGCTTTTCCATCGAGAAAATAGCGAAAGCTACTGACCAGGACCCTCAACTGCAACTTGTGAAGCGTTTCTGCACTACAGGCTGGCCAGCTAAGCCTAGACTGCCGCCTCAACTCCAGTCAACAGTGTACCACACTCTACGTGACAACTTCTCCCTGGAGCATGGATGCGTCATGCGAGACAAAGCTCAGATTCTGGTTCCAACCTCACTGCGAACAGATCTGCTGTCCATGGCTCATGAGGGACATCCAGGCATCGTGGCTTTCAAACGGAAGCTCAGAGAGACCTACTGGTGGCCTGGAATGGCTACAGAGGCTGAGCGTTTCGTCAGGAACTGTGGAAACTGTCTCAATTCAGCCAAGTCAGCACCCAAGTTACACCTGCAGGGCCAACATCTGTACACGCCAAGGGAGCCGTGGGAGGAACTCTCTATCGACATCACAGGGCCATTCGATAACGCCCCTGCTCACCAGAAAAACATCGTTGTGCTCGTGGACAACTACTCCAAGTTCCCAGAGATTCTGTGCATGAAGGACACCACTTCTGGCAGAATCATCCGCTGGCTGAAGGAGATTTTCGCTCGTTTTGGCAACCCAGCCAAAATATTCTCTGATAACGGACCACAGTTTGTCAGTGACGAGTTTCGAAACTTCCTGACAGAACGGGATATCATCCATGAGACAACACCTGTCTACACTCCTCGACAAAATGCGTTCATAGAGGTCTTCAATCGATTCATCAAACACCACATACAGACGTTCAGCTCGAGTCTACCATGGGAAGAAGGCCTTCAGCGATCTCTCGCTCACTTTCGCGCTACACCTCGAGAGGGCCAGGAGCTTAGCCCTGCGCAGAAGTTTTTTGGACGCAGACCTCGATTGGGCTGGGAAGTCTACCGACAACCCCGCAAAACGGCTCAAAAAGAGGAAGGAGGGGAAAACAAGCAATCGCGGCAAAGACAACAGCAATCAAGCCAAAATACTGCTAGCTCAGGGCAACTGTTCGCTGTTGGGCAGAAGGTGCGCACCAAACGACCTCACACGCCTAAAGGACTCAGCCCCTGGAGCAACAAAGTGCTAACGGTTGTGAAGGTGCTCGGCAGATTCAACTACTTGCTGTCTGACAAGCAGAAGTGGAACGGGCGCAACATGCAACGTGTTGTTGACCGGCCGGGACCATCTGTCTACGAAGCTGAGGCCACTGCGCCAGAACCAGCTCAGCCGCGACCAGCAGGACGACACCACCCGCAGCGGGATCGTCAACCGCCAGACCGCTTGGGAGACTGGCTGTACTACTAACTGACGATTTCGCTTCAAGAAAGAAGAAGGTGGTTGATGTGTGTGGCGTCGCGTGTGTATCAGTAGCTGCGTCAGTCAGTTTGTACACACCACTTGTTGTAGTGACAACCGCGATAGCCTACCGTAACCGTGTACGCGCCACACACTGTAATTGTAGCGTTTAGGGCGCCGCGTGATCGAGTTTTGCCGCTCGCCTTTGTTCTCGCTCATTCTCTCCGTCTGGCTACCTGGCGAGCGGTCGTGTCTTTATTCTTCTGTCTAATTAATTAATTGTTGGTTGGAGGTAAAAGTTGTTAGCGGATCGGCAACTACTACAAAACCTACAGACGACCAACAAAACATTTTCCACTTCATTCTCCATTCAATTAGCCATATGTTACACATCGATTTATTTTTATTTTTATTATTTATTTGTAATTTTTTCAGTTGCCGTTTCAATTGCCGAACATTCGGCTATCTCCAATTTCTTTCGGTTAAAATTGATTTTTCTTCGGTAATTTTTTCACAATTTTCTTTCGGCTAATATTTCACTTGAAAACTATCGGCTAATTTTGAATTTCAAAATTTGCCGATACCTATCGGCAAACGTATTTTTGCCGATAGTTTTGAAAACGGTGTGTAACATAGGGATAAATGCCCCTCAAAATCAATTTTTCTACCGCAATTCCCAGTTCCTCTCATTATTGTGATATTTATGATTCTACTTTTGCAGATTTGGAAGAACCCGATGCAGACAAGTCAAAAATTATTATTGATTTTTCAAATATTTCCCAACATTTTTCTCAATTGTAGATTTACCCATGGTTTTCATTGGCAGTGCCAAACCCCCACAATGTAGCAACTTTCCATTGTTTATTGAAAGTCACTCATAGTTTCAGATACTGTAAGAGTACAAAACTCTGCTTTCAGACAACATGCTATTTCAGTTGCTCATAGTTTGTTTATTTTACAAATTTTTATCGACCTTTAAGAAAACCACAATTTCCGAAGCTCTGTTGATAAGCTCATAAATTACATGTTTTTGAAATGATAAAACCTTTGCATAATTTGGCTCATGCATCGTTAAGCTCCATAAGTCAATTGCCTGAAAGTTAATCTTTGTCTTTCCATAATTATTTACCAGTTTCTCCAAAGAAAGCGAAAAAATTCAAAGAAATTCTTTGCTAATCATTTCGATGTCAAGGAATCAACAAAAGAATGCCCGGGCCAGAGCGTGCCACTTAATCTGCTGATGCGAAACTTCTCTCTCAAACAAACAAGGAACTACTTGCCCCAGTGACTAAAATTTGCTTGCTTTACTGTAGCACAGTGTAACCTTTTTCCTATGTTCAGTAAGAATTTTACACCTAGATCTTTCCACAAACTAGTGCAGCTATGTCTCATCAATGGTATTCTCTTTCAGATTGCATCCTAACCCTATTGAACCCCAGTGCTGCATTTTCAGACTAGAGCAGCAATGCCTAGCATAAAGGTAACATGGCGGTGACAAAAAATTTCTTTCTAGCTATTTTTTTGACAGTTTTCTATGTAGTCAAGCAGTATGCTGTCTATGATCTCTAGATCTCAAACGTTCAATTTCATCTAATCCTAACTTTATTCATGTACTTTTCACTCTTTGTTCACTCTACAAATTGTAGCTACTGTATAATACTGACTTTGCTAACAACCAAGAAGCCAAACCTGGAACAACCAAACCTTCCTGTAAACTGAAACCTATGCTTGAACATAAGTTATATGCTGCGCACTAACGCGAAAATTACTGCTGACTTATTACTTAGACAAGAAAACAGTATGTATTCTGAATTCATTTGGTGCTTACCAGAACCAATTGCTTAATTTTTTCTGTTCTTTGTATTGTACATGCCTAGCCATGCATATTTGTAATTCAAATACTACAGTGGCTGATAATCTCTCTAGCACACATTCAGTTTCGTTCCTACTTTTGCACCAGATTCATAACTGTAATTTATCCCCATATATTCTACTTTGAGTATCTTTAACATAAATTTATTTTCAAGATAAAACTATTTTTTTGTATTTAAAGTAAACTCGAATTGATCATTGATATTCTGAAAATTCTCAAGTGCAACCAAGCACATACATACTTCTTTAGAAATCATTATATTTTCTTTCTAGATCGTATACTATGTACTTTGCATACTTTCAGAAACCTATATTCCAAGTACATTTTCCCTTAAACCTACTGAAGCTGTAAAAAAATCTGTTATTTTTATTATTTTGCTATATTAAAAAAACTCCGGTTAAACCATGTTTGCAGGCTTTAACCCGTACTTCTTATGACTAACTTGTCACTTTATTGTGCCAGTTCTTTCTATAGAAGCTGATGGAAAACTATGCCAGATGCGTTTGGCTGGTATGAAATCCTAGAAAAATATCTAAAAATTCTGAGATAACTTTATTGATTTAATGATAGTGCTTTAGATGATAAGAAGTAAAAAAATATGTTGCTTATTACGCTTCATTTTATCCAAAACTTGTGTTCTATTTCAGCTACCAACACTTCCTTTTTCTGACGTATTTAGCCTGCTGAAACATGTCTTTTGATTTTTATGGGGATATTATCTCTAATCATCAATTTACAAACAAAAACCCACCAGATTACACATACAATGTATGCTACCAAGCATTTACTTCTTGTGAAACAAATCTGACTGATTGACAGTATGAATGTCTGATCGCAACTTTTCTGGATATTTATGCAAAAATTTACTTTTTTTCAGACAAAAAATCACAAAATAAAAATTTTTGCGATCTTTACGCTCTATTTGGTAACTATTTCGCAATTTTTATTCCCAAAAACTTTCAATAACTGGCTTGTGCCGTACTTCTTGAGAAATCTTCAGAACATATTTGGTTGGGATACGTTTTGAGATTATACAAGCCGAGGACGGCTTGTTTTGAAGAGAAGAGAGATGTCATGTATGGTTGGGATGCGTTTTCATAGAGTGCCAATGACTTATAATATCATGTTATAATAACACCGAATGAATGTGATTAATGCTTTGATGTGTATTCGTGTATTCATATGTTTTGTGTGTGTGTAGCGTGATTAAGCGGAGTCTAAAAGTGGCATCAGGTAGGCGGATTGGAGCAAAGGCAACTCGGAAGGCAGCAGAAAAACTCGCCTTCATAGGAAGGAAGGGCGCGCGCGCTATATAAGCAGACGGCCGCAGCGCACCTCGGTCAGTGTCTCTGCAAGATCTTCGATTGCGCTCAAGCTTTGTTATACCTCTGCATCCTAGCGCTACGGACGGACACGGCCCCGGTGGACCTCGTCGCTGACGCCCATCGACAACTCCTCATGACCAGACCCAACGGAGCCCGGCAGGTAAGCGAGAGTAGATTAGACCCCTATAGGGAGAAAGACGTAGTTAAAGCATCACGTATTTAGTAGTCGTCCTGTCTTATGGTAGCTGACATTCACCCGCACGCTCATATCCTTGTGGCCAGGGTTGTATATTTTTCCGAAAAAAACCTCGGCCTGTTTTTTTCCAGTTTTTTTCCGGTTTTTTTTCGGTTTTTTTCCTAAATCGCGGAAAAAAACTCCAGCCCAAGTTCTGAGTATCCTAGGCTGGTTTTATGATTCCTAACGCTTTCTAGCGCCTTCCTCAGTCTTGTTAGACCAGAAATACACGTGTTACATTGATATAAATCACGAAACAGGCATGAAACAGTGCCTGACAGGTTCCATAAATAACGCTATATGCAAATTTTCTTACAGCAGTTGGCATTTTTGTTTTTTCATGCCAAATTTGGTCTTTTTTGTTGTTTTTCTAACAGTTTTGAGTCAGTATGGCCTATTATACATAGCAAAAGTCCATTTTTTAAACGAAAAATGACGTAAATTAGCTATTTTTAGCTTGAGTTTTTTTCCGCGATTTATGTTTTTTTCCGACCCTTAGGAAAAAAACCGGTTTTTTTCCGGAAAAAAACAGTTTTTTTCCGGTGTTTTTTTCCCACCTCACATCCCTGCTTGTGGCCCGTTGCTCGGAGTCTATTGGCCGACACTTGTGCACGCCCATCATTAGTCAGCTGAGCAAGACTACTATAGATAAGTTAGCTGTTGAGCCATATTGATCGTTCTCACGGCCAACCGCTGACTCCTAGAGCGCTGTAGTCGGTGCGCCCATTAAACCGGCATAGCTATCGCTGTGTCAAACCTATCCCAAATTCACCCGTAGCCGCCGCACTACAGTACGTAGGTTACACCTCAGAACACAGGCCAATAACCTACATCATAACACAAACAACAGTAGTGCTGGTTTCCGATATCTAAACCGAACGCTTTCGAATGCGCAGTGCGCACCAATCGATAGCTGTTTCAAAATACAAATACAAAATTCAAAATCCCCCACTCATTTCCGTATCTTGCCTGGTTAGCTGATCACTATTAGCAACCACGTTTAGTCTGTTGTGCAAGTGCGACCAATAACCTCTAGACTTAAAGCAGAACCAAAGTTTCAGTTCTCAAGACACTTTACTGACCATCTTTTCGAGTCTGGTTGTCTTTCAATGCTGTTTTTAACTGTAGAATCGTAGATAGACGAAATACAGGGCTACATATATTGCGTTTGGGCCACTTCGGTACCGTACATCTTTGCCCTGGTCTATTTGGACCACTTTGGGTGGGATATACGGGACGGGGGATCTGTATTGACTCGCCGCGAGATCAATAAATGCGGTAATGAGTTTAAACTACGGTCGGGCCAGGATTGCGTTTACTGAAGTGTTCGAGGATACTATAAACGACAAATAACACAATTATCAAGCGATTTCTTGTTAATTTAGCTCAAAGTCAAACAACCACCAATCTGACATAAAAAGTGGTGGGTCGGCGGATTGTCATTGCGAGAGACATTCCAGCAGAGTTTCCTGACGCTGATTTCAACCATCACACTTACAATTGCCTACGATCACTATAGTAATCGATATCGATTATCGATTTTTATTCAGGTAATGCTAACATACTAACAATCACGTCAAAAACAAAGAAAACAACGACAAAGCTGCGAAGTTAGCCGAAGATTTAGTATTAGTTTTAAAGATCTAACAACAAACTATAGTTTTGTCGGTGCTAAAAACGAAAAATAACACGATTATAACAAGCAATTTTTTGTTAATTTCGGCTAAAGTCAGACAACCACCATTTTTGACACGCAAAGTGATGTGTTGGCGAGTTGTCATTGAATGACAATAGGGTTTTCTGTCACGCTGATTTCAACCGAGACACTTTACTATTGTCTATGATCACTGAAGAAATCGATATCGATTATCGACTTTTCTGCAACTATCCAGCAATCAGGTTAATAAACAAAGAAAACAACGACAAAGCTGTTAATTGTGGTTGAGATACTGCAAACAATAAACTTCAGTAGCTTATTAGCAAAGTACGAATGTACCAACTGAAACTGTACATATGAATGTGAGAAAAACGCTAATCCGACTCTTCAAAACCGGAAAGGGCCAATTCAGAATCGCTGCCATCATCTCTAACGTTTCTGACTGGGCTTAGTCAAATGTTTGCTTATGGTGCCTTTAGGCGGCGGCTTTGTGCTGCGGCTTCAGTGATCTTCTTTGCTAAGTCACTCTGATTTCCATCAAATTCTCCTCTGATGCAAGGACGTAACAAATTCTTGATATCTGGGTTATTCCAGTTTACCGGCATTGTACAAGAAATTACTAGCGCGGAAGGCAAAGCAACACAGAACGAGCAATTAACAACAAGGCTCGCTGGAGTTAAGCTGCGTTTGCGAACCGCCAAACTAACCATAATACTTGAGCCGATCCAAGCAAAAAATTTGCATAGAACATAACTAAAACGAAGGTTCAGAGTCACTGAAGTAAACGTTTATTCGAAATTAAAATAATGTGTAGAGCTACTAGAAGCAGTGAACAGCATTCTGAGGGACTTAGCAGTGTTGTTACAAAAGAAATTACGAAGGTGCTTTGCCAAAATGGTTTCAAAAAAGAACAATTACTATGTACGTTATACAAATTTGCTACAAAATATCGTTCAGCATTAGTCAAATTCGGTATTTTTGACAAGTTACATGTTGTGGCTATAGCAAACAAAATATTTACTTGAAGGGCTTTATAGCCTCCAGCCTAGGGCCCTATAATTTCGGAAATGCCTTTTTGCAGATTTCGGAAATTTGGAAATTCAACTTTCGGAAATTTGGGAAAGCAAAAAACGGCAAAATCGGAAATTTTCGGAAATCCATTTTTTTCTAAAAAAACCATTTAAAGGTATTGTAGCATGGTATAACCAGTTCTACTATTGCATTAAAACTATGTGCATTAAAGAAATCGTTTATAGAGCTCATTTTAACAGCAAACATTCAACAGTATGTGACGAGATTCACCATTGACATGATCCAGCCGTTGATTGCAGACAGTGCAATAGAGAACGCCAGCAGATGCATGCAACTTAAAGCCTTTTCGACAGTACTCCGCTGCTCTTTTCTCTGCTGTCACGACCATGTTGGTGCGACCTTAGTTAGTCAAGCACAAGCGAAGGAGAAAGTGAGGCAAAGCAAGCAGTTAGCAATGCATAGCAAACTAGAAATGCCAAAAATCAGCATAAAAATAAACCATAAAGCATAAAATATGTGGCCATATAAATTTGCTGTACCTGTAACTATAGTAATCATAAACATCATTTAAATTCCTGGCTTGTGTTGCAAACTTATATATATATAATTGACGTTTTATTTGTTTTGCGTTTTCATTTTCCTGTTTGCTATGCATATGTGCTGAAAATAAACCACAAATAAGAAATACAGTGTGATCAAGAAACAAAACAGAAAGCAAAGGGTGACTAACTAAACTAAAGCAGTAACTAAACACAGGGTGCGAATGCTAAAAATTAACTGGATCAAGCCAAGTAGATAAAATAAAAAATATATAAACTTTACAGTACCCGTCAACTGCGCAACTTAACTTGGTTCAGGCTAAGAAAATCGGTGTTGTTTCATGCGCGCTTATTTAAACTACGATTTCAGACGCTTGCGGGCACGTGTAACTTACGATTTTATACGAAACATTCCATATTCGGAAAAAAATGGAAAATTCGGAAATGACACTCAAATTCGGAAATTTCCGAAATTATAGGGCCCTACTCCAGCCTTTTGGCTGGTTGTTTGTCGCAGTCTTCTGCGTTGCTTTCCTTGCATCAGGCAAGGAGTGTTCCTTCCAGTTCTGGCTGGATTTTTTCTTTTTCTATTTTGTTTTGTTTTTCCCGCTTTTTGGGATCTGAATTACAGGTAGGTTTTGTTTTGGCAGGACGCAAACTGGACATCGGCTGACAAGGTGGCACGTGCAGTTAGAGGTCAATCGATATCAGTCTTTTCCCTTTAGCGCTACCTGCTGTGGCTCTTTTGTAATAGTGGACGCGGCCAGTGCTTTATTTTATCCTGTGCTCTCTGTTGGTCTGGCCTTTGGCTGCTATGATACCAGTCAAAGGTAGTCACTTGTTTCTAACTGTATAGATGGTTTGTTTTAGAACAAGACGCTATTTTCTAACAGATTGTCGCCGATTTCAGGTTCAAGATTTGACTGAGACAGCAGTGGGTGATCTGAGCGATGCGCTGGAGCTGATGCGGCGCGGCTGTAGAATGCGTAGTAAGGGCGAGACTGCTATGAATCTGAAGTCGTCGCGGTCTCATGCAGTCGTCACAGTCAGCATTCAACAAATCTCTACCGATGACAGGTGCGTACGTAGGACTGGTGCAATCTGTTGGAGCGGCTTGGCAGTGAAAGAAGGGCACAGCGTCCGAGATTACGATGTGGTTGTCGGGTTGGGTACTAAAAGCGCAAAAAATCGCAATTTTCACCTGAGAATTGTGAAAGAGCGCTAATTTTGTCTCAAGTTCAGCTAAAAGTACTGTTTTGCGGCCAATTTTAGTGTTAGCAATTCAAGCATTTGCAAAAATTGACTAAATAATTACTTCAGGGTTCGTGCGGGACCCGGAAAGTCAGGAAATGTAAAAAAGGTCGGAATTAAGGAATAGTCAGGGAATTTGGTGTCCGGCCAGTCAGGGAAAAATGTGATAGCAGTTTATCTTTCGCCCAAAGCGCCCTGTCAGAGCTTTAAACACCATCATTTTGAAAATGGGACTTCTGACTTTCCACAACTACTACAACTTGAAATTTTACCCTCAGAATACCGTTTGAATGTGTTTTTCAGGGCCAGTTTTTCAAAAATTTCTCACCCTTGTTACAATTTCCTCACTCTGGTCGGTCAGGGAGTTTTGCTCTGGAAGAGACCCACGAACCCTGTACTTTGGAGAGGGTCGAAAATCGTCGCGACGGTGTGCCCCCGATCGGGGGTCTTACCTATGTCGAGTGGGGCAGACCAGGGTTACTTGTGTGAGATCAACTTTTTCAGTTCCTGCTGCTGGCAGGCTAAACTAAACTTGGTCGATCTGGCCGGTTCTGAACGGTCCAAGAAGACGCAGGCGTCAGGAAAGCGGTTTAATGAAGGTATGAAGTGCTTGCATATACATGTAACAGGTTATCCGCCGAAAGGGGAGGGGCTTGGGTGGGGTCTGGCGCCGGCCGGGGGTCGGAGCCAAAATTTTGGGAGGAGGTTGGGCATTAAATAACGCTCAAAAATCGAAAAAATCGCAATTTTTGGGCTAAAAATCGCTTATTTGGGCTGAAATACAGCTAAAAAGTGCTGTTTTACGGGCGATTTTGGCAATTTTTGTGTCTGAAATTGAAAAAAAGTTTGCTCAAAAAATTGCTTGCCCGAAAAATCGTTTTTGGGGCGGTCTGGCCTGAGTCGGGTGGAGGGCAGACCTGTACATGTATGAGTGCTTGTGTTTGGTTGTAACGAGAGTGCCAAGTTGTATTGGGCATTTTGCTGCACTCTACATACTGTAGTTGCTACGTTTTCTTTGAGGTGCGATCCATTATTAGCTTAGGACGCTTTTTTTGCCGATCAACCAAAATAATCTCGTATAGTGGCTGGTTTCTTAACCAGCAGACAAATTGTTAGCTATTTTTTTCTAAAATAAATGATCTACTGGGTGTCTCAAAAAATGATCACATTTCTTTTTACTGCCATTTCCACAAATTTTGACCAAAATTCTGTGCCGAAATTCGGGGAATTTTGTGTTAAAGTTTGGTGCACTAGGCTTGACTCATTCACGAGAAATTTCAAAAATAGTGAAATTTGTTAAATCACTAGTGAAAGCCGGTCGGCGAAAAAATGATCACATTTCTTTTCACTGCCATTTCCGCAAATTTCGACCAAATAGGCTGAAATTTGGACTATAGGTGCCAAAATTCGGGGAATTTTATGTACGTTTGTTTGGTGCACTAGGCTTGACTAATTCTCGAGAAATTTAAAAAAAGGTGAAATTTGGTAATTTCAATAGCGAAAGCCGGTCACCGAAAAAACGTTACATTACATTATCGCCTAAACTCTAACGATAGCGTTGGAGTTCGTGCGTCAACTTTTTACACACGAATTACCCTGAACTTCTGCGTTTACACTCCAAATTTCATCCAATTCCGACAAAAATTAGGAAAGATACAGGAAAAGGAAATGTTTCCATTTTTCGGTGCCCGACTTTCACTATTGAAATTAACAATTTTCACTTTTTTGAAATTTCTCGAGAATTAGTCAAGCCTAGTGCACCAAGCTTTAACACATAAAATTCCCCGAATTTTGGCACCTGCGATCCAAATTTCAGGCCTATTTGGTCAAAATTTTCGGAAATGGCAGTAAAAAGAAATGTGATCATTTTTTCGGTGACCGGTTTTCACTATTCAAATTAACAAATTTCACTTTTTTTAAATTTCTCGGGAATGAGTCAAGCCTAGTGCACCAAGCTTTAACACATAAAATTCCCCGAATTTTGGCACCTGCGATCCAAATTTCAGCCTATTTGGTCAAACTTTGCGGAAATGGCAGTAAAAAGAAATGTGATCATTTTTTAGACACCCTGCAGTTTCTTTGCAGAGTGTTCTAAAATATGATTTCTGCTTCTTGTGCAGCTGGGCGAGTATTTGTTGTTGGCTTTCGTAGCTGTTGTTCGCACTCCACTTGTAACATTTGCTTGCGTAGTTTAGGTGTTAAAATCAATCAAGGACTGATGGTATTAAGCAAGGTGATATCTGCGCTGTCGCGACCTGGCGTCCATCACATCCCTTATCGAGATTCGAAATTAACTCGGCTGTTACAAGGTATTTATAATTTGTTGGTTTGATTTCTCTACCTTATGGTACCAGTCAGAGTCAGACGTGGGCAAAGGGGGCTGAGGCGCGGTTTAACCCCTCAGGCTCCGACCTACCCCCTTAGACCACCGCTACCTCCTCAGAAATTTTTAGGAATAATTTTGTATAGAAAATTACGATGAAAGTATACCTAGATTAGGTGTAAATGAGCTCAGAGTAGCCTATTTTGACCTGTTTTGACGAAAAATTTACCAACGAACCTTGATTTTTGCCAATAATCGGATTTGTTTGCTTACCATCCCCTCAACCCCCTTTAGGCGCGGCTATGCCACCCCTCCGTCCCCTCAGGATTTGAAAATTTACCACCCCCTCAGCTGAAATGCTAGCCCATGTCTAGTACC